>JAGHMJ010006379.1:0-45475 GCA_018749465.1 Paracanthobrama guichenoti | reverse complement strand
ACAGACAGACATACGCCCATATATCCGACGGCCGACAGACGCGCATACATACATACATACATATATCCGACCGACAAACATACATACATACATATATACATATATCATAGATCCGACCGACCGACGAAACATACATACATACATACATATATCAAACAGACAGACGAACCCGACATACATACATACATATATCCGACCGACCGACAGACATACATACATACATATATCCGACCGACCGACGAGACAGACATACGCACATATATCCGACCGACCGACCGACAGAACAGCATACCATATCCGACGAACCGACGAACATACATACATACATATATCCGACCGACCGACGAACATACATACATACATACATATATCAAACCGACCGACCAGACATACATACACACCGACCGACCCGACATACGCCCGCATATATCCGACGAACCGACAGACATACATACATATATCCGACCGACCGACCGACAGACAGACATACATACATATATCCGACAGACCGACAGACATACATACATATATCCGACCGACCGACCGACCGCCGAACGGGCATATATCCGACGACAGACATACATACATACATATATCCGACCGACGAACAGACGTACATACATATATCCGACCGACCGACGAACATACATACATACATATATCCGACCGGCCGACAAACATACATACATACATATATCCGACCGACCGACCGACATACATACATACATATATCCGACAGACAGACAGACGAACATACATACATCCCATATATCCGACCGACCGACAGACATACATACATATATCCGACCGACCGACAGACATACATACGCCCATATATCCCTGACAGACAAACATACATACGCATCACATATATCCGACCGACAAACATACATACATACATATATCTGACGACCGACCGACATACATACATACATATATCCGACAGACAGACAGACATACATACATACATATATCGAGCCGACCGACAGAACGCCATACATACATACATATATCCGACCGACCGACAGACAGACATACATACATATATCCGACCGACCGACCGACAGACAGACATACATACATATATCAAACAGACATACATACATACATATATCACGACCCGACCGACCGACAGACATACATATATCCGACCAACTAACAGACATATATACATATAAATATCTATATTACATATCTATGACAATATATGAAATCCAACTTTGAGTGGTCGGGACATGGTGAAAGAAGCTCTCCGGGAAAGCATGGCCGTCAGCTCTGGGTTGAACCTCGAACAACATTACTCTCCCGAAAGAGTGCGCAACTGAATCTTCTTCATCTCTGGAGGACTCTAGCGCTCACCCTCTGATGGAAAACGAATGAGATGCTGTTGTCCACCATGAGAAGGACCACCTGGATGCTCCACGGCTTGCGATCTGCGATAGAGTGGGGGGGCTGCTATCTCTATCGCTCTGTCTGTTTATCTATCTATCTACACCACCACCACCCCTTCACTTTGGAAGGACAATATCTATCTATCTGCTTGCCTACCTGCCTACACACCTACCTACCTGCTATCTACCTATCTATCTATCCCTATCTATCTATCTATCTATCTATCTATCTATCTATCTATCTATCTATCTATCTATCTATCTATCTATCTATCTATCTATCTATCTATCTATCTATCTATGCCTACCACCACCCTTCACTTTGGAAGGACAATATCTATCTATCTGCTTGCCTACCTGCCTACACCTACCTGCCTACATACCAACCTGCCTACACACCTATCTATCTGTCTATCTATCTATCTATCTATCTATCTATCTATCTATCTATCTATCTATCTATCTATCTATCTACAGTTCTATCTATCTATCTATCTATCTATCTATATCTATCTATCTATCGCTCTGTCTGTTTATCTATCTATCTACACCCACCTACCCCTCTATCACTTTGGAAGGACAATATCTATCTATCTGCTTGCCTACCTGCCTACACACCTACCTGCCTACACACCTATCTATCTATCTATCTATCTATCTATCTATCTATCTATCTATCTATCTATCACCATCTATCTATCTATCTATCTATCTATCTATCTATCTATCTATCTATCTATCTATCTATCTATCTATCTATCTATCTATCTATGCCCACCACTATCCCTTCACTTTGGAAGGACAATATCCTATCTATCTGCTTGCCTACCTGCCTACATACCAACCTGCCTACACATCTATCTATCTATCTATCTATCTATCTATCCTATCTATCTATCTATCTATCTATCTATCTATCTATCTATCTATCTATCTATCTATCTATCTATCTATCTATCTATCTATCTATCTATCTATGCCCCACACCACCCTTCACTTTGGAAGGATTAATATCATCTGTCTGCCTTCTTGCCTACACACCTACCTGCCTACACACCTGCCTACCTACACCTATCTATCTATCTATCTATCTATCTGTATCTATCTATCTATCTATCTATCTATCTATCTATCTATCTATCTATCTATCTATCTATCTATCTATCTATCTATCTATCTATCTATCTATCTATCTATCTCGCCCACCACCACCCCTTCATTTGGAAGGACATTATCTATCTGTCTGCCTACCTGCCAACACACCTACCTGCCTACATACCTACCTACCTGCCTACATACCTTCCACCTACCTACACACACACCTATCTGTCTATCTATCATATCCGACCGACCGACATACATACATACATATATCCGACAGACCGACCGACAGACATACATATATCCGACCGACAAACATACATACATACATATATCCGACCGACCGACCGACATACATACATGCATATATCCGACAGACAGACAGACATACATACATACATATATCCGACCGACCGACAGACATACATATACACATATATCCGACCGACAGACAGACACACATACATACATATATCTGACCAACGACAGACATACATACATACATATATCCGACCGACCGACCGACCGACATACATGTATATACATATATCCGACCGACAGACGCACATACATACATATATCCGACCATTAGACAGACACAAATACATACATATATCCGACCGACCGACAAACATACATACATACATATATCCGACCGACCGACAGACATACATACATATATCCGACCGACAGACATACATACATACGCCATATCCGACCGACAGACAGACACATACATATATATATCCGAACCGACGAATGACAGACATACATACATACATATATCGAACAGACAGACAGACATACATACATACATATATCCGACCGACCGACAAACATACATACATACATATATCCGACCGACCGAGACGACATACATACATACATATATCCGACAGACGACAGCATACATACATACATACATATCGACCGACCGACAGACATACATACATATATCCGACCGACAGACATACATACAGCTACATATATCGACCGACAGACGAACTACATACATATATCCGACCGACCGACGAACATACATACATACATATATCCGACAGACAGACAGACAGACAGACAGACGACAGACATACATACATACATATATCGACCGACCGACAAACATACGTACATACATACATACATATATCCGACAGACATACATACATACATATATCCGACGAACATACGCCATACATACATATATCCGACGACCGACGAACGAACATACATACATATATCCGACAGACAGACAGACGCCATACATATATCCGACCGACCGACCGACGAACAGACATATATCCGACGAAACGACAGACATACGCATACATATATATCCGACCGACAGACAGACGCACATACATATATCCGACGACCGACAGACATACATACATACATATATCCGACCGACCGACAAACATACATACATACATATATCCGACCGACCGACCAGACCGACATACACGCACATATATCCGACAGACAGACAGACATACATACATACATATATCCGACCGACCGACTGACATACATACATATATCAGATCTAAAGACATACGCCATACATACATATATCGACTGACAGACAGACATACATACATATATCCGACCGACCGACGAGACATACATACATACATATATCGACGAACAAACATACATACATACATATATCCGGACCGACAAACATACATAAATACATATATCCGACCGGCCGACATACATACATACATATATCCGACAGACAGACAGACATACGCTACATACATATATCCGACCGACCGACAGACATACATACATACATATATCCGACCGACCGACAGACATACATACATACATATATCCGACCGACCGACCTACATACATACATATATCCGACAGACAGACAGACAGACAGACAGACATACATACATATATCCGACCGACCGACCGACCAACCGACAAACATACAAACATACATATATCCGACGAGACATACATACATACATATATCCGACCGACCGACAGACGAACGTACGCATACATATATCCGACAGATATCCGACAGACGCATACATACATATATCCGACCGACCGACCGACAGACAGACATATATCCGACCGACGAACGCACATACATACATATATCCGACCGACCGACAGACATACATACATATATCCGACCGACCGACGAACATACGCACATATATCCGACGACCGACCGACGACCGACGCTACATACATACATATATATATCAGACAGACAGACATACATACATACATATATCCGACCGACCGACATACATACATACATATATCCGACCGACAGACATACGACATACATACATATATCCGACCGACGAACATACATACATATATCGACCGACAGACAAACATACATACATACATATATTCGACCGACCGACAGACATACATACATACATATATCCGACCGACGAGACAGACATACATACATACATATATCCGACCGACCGACAGACATACATACATACATATATCCGACCGACCGACAGACGACATACATACATATATCCGACCCGACCGACCGACGAACGAATACATACATATATCCGACGAACATCATATACATATATCGACCGACCGACAGACAGACATACATACATATATCCGACCGACCGACCGACATACATACATATATCCGACCAACTAACAGACATATATACGCCATATAAATATCTATATATACATATACCTATGACAATATATGAAATCCAACTTTGAGTGGTCGGGACATGGTGAAGAACTCTCCAGGAAAGCATGGCCGTCAGCTCTGGGTTAGAACTATCGAACAACATTACTCTCCCCGAAGAAGAATCGCGCAGCTGAATCTTCATCTCTGGAGGACTCTGGGCTCACCCTCTGATGCAGCGAATGAGATGCTGTGTCCACCATGAGAAGGACCACCTGGAGCTCCACAGCTTGCGATGCGTCTGCACGATAGAGTGGGGGTGGGGGGGCTATCTATCGCTCATCTGTTTATCTATCTATCTACACCCACCACCACCCCTTCACTTTGGAAGGACAATATCCTATCTATCTGCTTTGCCTACCTGCCTATCACACCTACCTATCCTACACACATCTATCTATCTATCTATCTATCTATCTATCTATCTATCTATCTATCTATCAGACTACTATCTATCTATCTATCCTATCTATCTATCTATCTATCTATCTATCTATCTATCTATCTATCTATCTATCTATCTATCTATCTATCTATCTATGCCACACACCACCTTCATCCTTTGGAAGGGACAATATCTATCTATCTCTTGCCTGCCTGCCTACACACCTACCTGCCTACATACCAACCTGCTACTACACCTATCTATCTATCTATCTATCTATCTATCTATCTATCTATCTATCTATCTATCTATCTATCTATCTATCTATCTATCTATCTATCTGTATCTATTCTACACCCCTTACTTTTGGATTTATATATCTGTCTGTCTGCCTACAGACCTACACACCTACCTGCCTACACTATCTGCCTACCTCCTACACCTATCCTATCTATCTATCCTATCTATCTATCTATCTATCTATCTATCTATCTATCTATCTATCTATCTATCTATCTATCTATCTATCTATCTATCTATCTATCTATCTATCTATCTATCTATCTATCTATCTATCCCACCACCACCCCTTCATTTGGAAGGACATTATCTGTCTATCTGCTTCTACCTGCCTACACACCTACCTGCCTATCACCTATCTATCTATCTATCTATCTATCTATCTATCTATCTATCTATCTATCTATCTATCTATCTATCTATCCTATCTATCTATCTATCTATCTATCTATCTATCTATCTATCTATACCCCACCACCACCCTTCACTTTGGAAGGACAATATCTATCTGTCTGCCTACTTGCCTACACACCTACCTGCCTACACACACCTGCCTACCTACACACACTATCATCATCTATCTATCTATCTATCTATCTATCTATCTATCTATCTATCTATCTATCTATCTATCTATCTATCTATCTATCTATCTATCTATCTATCTATCTATCTCACACACCACACCTTCATTTGGAAGGACATTATCTGTCTGTCTGCCTACCTGCCAACACACCTACCTGCCTACATCGCCTACCTACCTGCCTGCCTATATACCTGCCCACCTACACACACACACCTATCTGTCTATCTATCATATCCGACCGACCGACATACATACATACATATATCAAACAGACCGACCGACGACAGACATACATATATCCGACCGACCGACGAACATACATACATACATATATCTGACAGACAGACATACATACATACACATATATCCGACCGACAAACATACATACATACATATATCGACCGACCGACAGACATACATACATACATATATCCGACCGACCCGACAGACATACATACATACATATATCCGACCGACAGACAGACACACATACATACATATATCACATATATCCGACCCGACAGAACATACATACATACATATATATCCGACCGACCGACAGACGACGCCGACATACATACATATATATATCCGACGACGAACAGACATAAATACATACATATATCCGACCGACGAACGACACATACATACATATATCCGACCGACCGACGAACATACATACATATATATCGACCGACGAACATACATACATACACATATATCCGACCGACAGACAGACATACATACATATATCCGACCGACCGACAGACATACATACATACATACATACATACATATATCCGACCGACGAACATACATACATACATATATCCGACGAGACAGACAGACAGACGAACAGACATACATACATACATATATCCGACCCGACCGACAAACACACATACATACATATATATCCGACCGACCGACGACATACATACATACATATATCCGACAGACCGACCGACGATACATACATACATATATCCGACGACAAACAGACATACATACATATATCCGACCGACACGACGAACATACATACATATATCCCGACCGACCGACAACATACATACATACATATATCCGACCGACAGACAGACAGACAGACGATACATACGAACGACGACATACATACATACATACATATATCCGACCGACCGACCGACCGACAAACATACATACATATATCCGATCCGACGAACATACATACATACATATATCCGACGAACGCAGACATACATACATACATATATCCGACCGACGACAGACAGACATACATACATATATCCGACGACCGACAGACATACATACATATATCCGACCGACCGACCGACAGACAGACATACATATATCGACCGAACCAGACATACATACATACATACATATATCCGACCGACAGAACGAACATACATACATATATCGACCGACCGACGAACGCCACATACATACATATATCCAACCGACCGACGACAGACATACATACGCATACATATATCCGACCGACCGACCCGACGACCGACATACATACATATATCCGACCGACAGACAGACGAACATACATACATACATATATCCGACCGACCGACAGACGCCATACATACATATATCAGACAAACCGACGAACATACATACATATATCCGACCGACGACGAGAACATACATACATATATCCGACCGACCGACGAACATACATACATACATATATCCGACAGACAGCAACATACATACATACATATATCCGACCGACAAACATACATACATACATATATCCGACCGACCGACCGACATATACGACATACATACATATATCCGACAGACAGACAGACATACATACATACATATATCCGACCGACCGACAGACATACATACATACATATATCCGACCGACCGACAGACACACACACATACATACATATATCCGGCCGACCGACAGACAGACACACATACATACATATATCTGACCGACCGACAGACATACATACATATATCCGACCGACCGACCGACCGACATACATACATACATATATCCGACCGACAGACATACATACATACATATATCCGACCGACCGACAGACACAAATACATACATACATATATCCGACCGACCGACAGACATACATACATACATATATCCGACCGACCGACCAGACGAACACATACGCCACATATATCCGACCGACAGACGAACATACATACATATATCCGACCGACCGACGAACATACATACATACATATATCCGACAGACGACAGACGACAGACATACATACATACATATATCCGACCGACCGACAAACATACATACACATACATATATCCGACCGACCGACCGACCGACATACATACATACATATATCCGACAGACGAACAGACATACATACATACATATATCCGACCGACCGACCGAGCGACCGACGCCACATATATCCGACAGACCGACAGACATACATACATACATATATCCGACCGACCGACAGACATACATACATACATATATCAGACCGACAGACATACATACATACATATATCCGACCGACCGACAGACATACATACATATATCAGACCGACGACATACATACATACATACATATATCCGACCGACGAGACAGACATACATACATACATATATCCGACCGACCGACAGACATACATACATACATATATCCGACAGACAGACAGACAGACAGACAGACAGACATACATACATACATATATCCGACCGACCGACCGACCGACAAACATACATACATACATACATATATCCGACAGACATACATACATACATACATATATCCGACAGACATACATACATACATATATCCGACCGACCGACAGACGAACATACATATATATCATACATATATCCGACATACATACATATATCCGACATACCGACAGACATATATCCGACCGACAGACAGACATACATACATACATATATCCGACCGACGAGACACAGACATACATACATATATCCGACCGACCGACAGACATACATACATACATATATCCGACCGACCGACAAACATACATACATATATCCGACCGACCGACGAATACCATACATACATACATATATCCGACCGACAGACAGACATACATACATACATATATCCGACCCGACGACGAACATACATACATATATCCGACCGACGACATACATACATACATATATCATACGACAGACATACATACATACATATATCCGACCGACCGACAGACAGACATACATACATATATCCGACCGACCGACGAACATACATACATACATATATCCGACCGACCGACAGACATACATACATACATATATCCGACCGACGACAGACAGACATACATACATACATATATCCGACCGACCGACAGACATACATACATACATATATCCGACCGACCGACAGACGAACATACATACATATATCCGACCGACCGACCGACGACATACATACATACATATATCCGACCGACAGACAGACAGACAGACAGACAGACAGACATACATACATACATACCGACCGACCGACCGACCGACAGACATACATACATACATATATCCGACGAGACATACATACACATATATACCGACCGACAGACATACATACATACATATATCCGACCGACCGACAGAACGAACATACATACATATATCCGACAGACCGACAGACAACATACATACATATATCCGACCGACCGACAGACGACATACATACATATATCCGACCGACGAGACATACATACATACATATATCCGACCCGACCGACAAAACATACATACATACATATATCCGACCGACCGACCGACCGACCGACATACATACATATATCCGACGACAGACAGACATACATACATACATACATATATCCGACCGACGGACAGACATACATACATATATCGGGCCGACAGACATACATACATACATATATCCGACCGACAGACAGACATACATACATATATCCGACCGACCGACAGACATACATACATACATATATCGACCGACAGACATACATACATACATATATCCGACCGACAAACATACATACATACATATATCCGACCGACCGACCGACATACATACGACATACATATATCCGACAGACAGACGAACATACATACATACATATATCCGACCGACGAACATACATACATACATATATCCGACCCGACCGACAGACATACATACATATATCCGACCGACCGACCGACGACATACATACATATATCCGGCCGACCGACAGACAGACAGACAGACAGACAGACAGACATACATACATACATATATCCGACCGACCGACCGACAAACATACATACATACATATATCGACGACAGACATACATACATATATATCGACCGACCGACGAACATACATACATACATATATCCGACCGACCGACAGACATACATACGCCACATATATCCGACGAACCGACAGACATACATACATATATCCGACCGACCGACCGACAGACAGACATATATCCGACCGACAGACATACATACATACATATATCCGACCGACAGACAGACATACATACATATATCCGACCGACCCGACAGACATACATACATACATATATCCGACCGACGACAAACATACATACATACATATATCCGACCGACCCGACCGACAGACATACATACATACATACATATATCCGACAGACAGACAGACATACATACATACATATATCCGACCGACCGACAGACATACATACATATATCCGACCGACAGACATACATACATACATATATCCGACCGACAGACAGACATACATACATATATCCGACCGACAGACATACATACATACATATATCTGACAGACAAACATACATACATACATATATCCGACCGACAAACATACATACATACATATATCCGACCGACCGACCGACATACATACATACATATATCCGACCGACCGACAGACATACATACATACACATATATCCGACCGACCGACGACATACATACATACATATATCCAACGACCGACAGACATACATACATACACATATCCGACCGACCGACCGACAGACAGACATACATACATATATCCGACAGACCGACAGACATACATACATACATATATCCGACCGACCGACAGACAGACATACATACATATATCCGACCGACCGACGACGACAGACAGACATATATCCGACCAACTAACAGACATATATACATATAAATATCTATATTACATATCTATGACAATATATGAAATCCAACCTTGAGTGGTCGGGACATGGTGAAGAGCTCTCCAGGAAAGCATGGCCGTCAGCTCTGGGTTAGACTCGAACAACATTACTCTCCCGAAAGGAATAACGCAGCTGAATCTTCATCTCTGGAGGACTCTAGCTCACCCTCTGATGCAGCGAATGAGATGCTGTGTCCACCATGAGAAGGACCACCTGGAAGCTCCACAGCTTGCGATGCGATAGAGTGGGGGCTATCTATCGCTCTGTCTGTTTATCTATCTATCTACACCCACCACCACCCCTTCACTTTGGAAGGACAATATCTATCTATCTGCTTGCCTACCTGCCTACACACCTACCTGCCTACACACCTACCTGCCTACACACCTATCTATCTATCTATCTATCTATCTATCTATCTATCTATCTATCTATCTATCTATCTATCTATCTATCTATCTATCTATCTATCTATCTATCTATCTATCTATCTATCTATCTATCTATCTATCTATCTATCTATGCCCACCACCACCCCTTCACTTTGGAAGGACAATATCTATCTATCTGCTTGCCTACCTGCCTACACACCTACCTGCCTACATACCTACCTGCTACACACTACTATCTATCTATCTATCTATCTATCTCTATCTATCTATCTATCTATACCTATCTATCTATCTATCTATCTATCTATCTATCTATCTATCTATCTATCTATCTATCTATCTATCTATCTATCTATCTATGCCCACCACCACCCCTTCACTTTGGAAGGACAATATCTATCTAACTGTCTGCCTACCTGCCTACACACCTATCTATCTATCTATGTATCTCATGTATCTATGTATCTATCTATCTATCATCTATCTATCTATCTATCTATCTATCTATCTATCTATCTATCTATCTATCTATCTATCTATCTATCTATGCCCACCACCACCCCTTCACTTTGGAAGGACAATATCTGTCTGTCTGCCTACTTGCCTACACACCTACCTGCCTACACACCTGCCTACCTACACACCTATCTATCTATCTATCTATCTATCTATATCTATCTATCTATCTATCTATCTATCTATCTATCTATCTATCTATCTATCTATCCACCACCACCTTCATTTGGAAGGACATTATCTGTCTGTCTGCCTACCTGCCAACACACCTACCTGCCTACATACCTACCTACCTGCCTACATACCTACCTACCTACACACACACCTATCTGTCTATCTATCATATCCGACCGACCGACATACATACATACATATATCCGACAGACCGACCGACAGACATACATATATCCGACCGACCAACATACATACATACATATATTCGACAGACAGACAGACATACATACATACATATATCCGACCGACCGACAGACATACATACATACATATATCCGACCGACCGACAGACAGACATACATACATATATCCGACAGACCGACAGACATACATACATATATCCGACCGACCGACCGACAGACAGACATACATACATATATCCGACAGACCGACAGACATACATATATCCGACCGACCGACAGACAGACATACATATATCCGACCAACTAACAGACATATATACATACACATATACATATCTATATTACATATCTATGACAATATATGAAATCCAACCTTGAGTGTTCGGGACATGGTGAAGAGTTCTCCAGGAAAGCATGGCCGTCAGCTCTGGGTTAGACTCGAACAACATTACTCTCCCGAGAAGGGGAACGCGCGCTGAATCTTCATCTCTGGAGGACTCTAGCCCACCCTCTGATGCAGCGAATGAGATGCTGTGTCCACCATGAGAAGGACCACCTGGAAGCTCCACAGCTTGCGATGCGATAGAGTGGGGGGGTGGGGGCTATCTATCTCTCTGTCTGTTTATCTATCTATCTACACCCACCACCACCCCTTCACTTCGGAAGGACAATATCTATCTATCTGCTTGCCTACCTGCCTACACACCTACCTGCCTACATACCTACCTACCTACACACCTATCTGTCTATCTATCTACACACCACCACCCCTTCACTTTGGAAGGACAATATCTATCTAACTGTCTGCCTACCTGCCTACACACCTATCTATCTATCTATCTATCTATCTATCTATCTATCTATCTATCTATCTATCTATCTATCTATCTATCTATCTATCTATCTATCTATCTATCTATCTATCTATCTATCTATCTATCTATCTATCTCCCCACCACCACCCTTCATTTGGAAGGACATTATCTGTCTGTCTGCCTACCTGCCTACACACCTACCTGCCTACACACCTATCTATCTATCTATCTATCTATCTATCTATCTATCTATCTATCTATCTATCTATCTATCTATCTATCTATCTATCTATCTATCTATCTATCTATCTATCTATCTATCTATCTATTGGAACCACCACCCCTTCATTTGGAAGGACATTATCTGTCTGTCTGCCTACCTGCCAACACACCTACCTGCCTACATACCTACCTACCTGCCTACATACTACCTACCTACCTACCTATACACCTATCTACATCTATATATCTCGCCCACCACCACTACACTTTGGAAGGACAATATCTATCTAACTGTCTGCCTACCTGACCGACCGACCGACCGACATACATACATACATATATCCGACCGACCGACCGACAAGACAGACATACGTACATACATATATCCGACAGACATACATACATACATATATCCGACCGACAGACCGACCGACAAGACAGACATACGTACATACATATATCCGACAGACATACATACATACATATATCCGACCGACAGACGATACATACATACATACACACATATATCGAACCACCGATGCGTCAGACAGACATATATACATATATATATATATATCCGACCAACCGACTGACAGACATACATACATACATACATACATATATCTGACTGACCGACCGACAAACATACATACATACACATATCTGACCGACCGACAGACATGGTTACGCATATATCCGACCGTCAACAGACAGACATACAGACATACATATATCCGACCGACCGACCGATTGACATACATACATACATATATCCGACTGACCGATCATCAGACAGACATACATACATACATACATATATCCGACCGACCGACCGACAGACAGACATACATACATAAATATATCCGACCGACCGACAGATATACATACATACATATATCCGACCGACCGACAAACATACATACATACATATATCCGACCGGACCGACAGACATACATACATACATATATCCGACCGACCGACAGACAGAAATACATACATACATATATCCTACCGACCGACTGACAGACATACATAAATACATACATATATCCGACCGACCGACAGACATACATACATACACATATCCGACCGACAGACATACATACATACATATATCCAACCGACCGACCGACAGACAGACATACATACATACATATATCCGACCGACAGACATACATACATACATATATCCGACCGACAGACATACATACATACATATATCCGACCGACCGACAGACGAACATACATACATACATGTATCCGATTGAGACATACATACATACATATATATATCCGACGAAGACCGATACATACATACATACTTACATATATCCGAACCACCGATGCGTCAGACAGACATATATACATATATATATATATCCGACCAACCGACTGACAGACATACATACATACATACATACATATATCTGACTGACCGACCGACAAACATACATAAATACACATATCTGACCACCGACGACATATGGTTACATATATCCGACCGTCCAACAGACAGACAGACAGACATACATATATCCGACCGACCGACCGATTGACATACATACATACATATATCCGACTGACCGATCATCAGACAGACATACATACATACATACATATATCCACCGACCGACCGACAGACGACAGACATACATACATCCGATATATCCGACGACCGACGAAGCATACGATATACGATACCACGAACATACATACAGCCAGCCGACCGACGACATACATACATACATATATCCGACCGACCGACCGACAGACATACATAAATACATATATATATCCGACCGACCGACAGACAGAAATACATACATAAATATATCCTACCGACCGACTGACAGACATACATAAATACATACATATATCCGACCGACCGACAGACATACATACATACACATATCCGACCGACAGACATACATACATACATATATCAACGACCGACATGACGACAGACACATACATACGCCACATATATCCGACCGACAGACATACACATACATATATCCGACCGACAGACATACATACATACATATATCCGACCGACCGACAGACAGACATACATATATACATGTATCCGACAGACATACATACATACATACATATATCCGACCGACAGACGACAGACATACATACATACATATATCGATCGACCGACAGACATACACACATACATATATCCGACAGACATACATACCATATATCCGACCGACGACAAGACAGACATACATATACATACATACATCAAACCGACCGACGAACGCCATACACAAACATATATCCGACAGACATACATACATACATATATCCGACCGACAGACAGACATACATACATACATATATCCGATCGACCGACAGACATACACACATACATATATCCGACAGACATACATACATACATATATCCGACCGACCGACAAGACAGACATACATACATACATATATCCGACCGACCGACAGACATACATACATACATATATCCGACAGACATACATACATACATATATCCGACCGACAGACAGACATACATACATACATATATCCGATCGACCGACAGACATACACACATACATATATCCGACAGACATACATACATACATATATCCGACCGACCGACAAGACAGACATACATACATACATATATCCGACCGACCGACAGACATACATACATACATATATCCGACAGACATACATACATACATATATCGACTGACATACATGACCGACCGACAGACATACATACATACATATATCCGACCGACGACCGACGACATACATACATACATACATACATATATCCGACCGACAGACATACATACATACATATATCCGACGAGACATACATACATACATATATCCGACCGACCGACCCGACACGACGAACATACATACATACATATATCCGACGACACACATACATACATACATATATCCGACCGACCGACATACATACATACATACATACATACATATATCGACCGACAGACATACATACATACATATATCCGACAGACATACATACATACATATATCTGACCGACAGACATACATACATACATATATCCGACAGACATACATACATACATATATCCACCGACCGACGATCGACAGACATACATACATACATATATCCGACCAACAGACATACATACATACATATATCCGATGACCGACAGACAGACATACATACATATATCCGATCGAATGACAGACATACATACATACATATATCCGATCGACCGACAGACATACACACATACATATATCCGACAGACATACATACATACATATATCCGACCGACGACAGACATACATACATACATATATCCGACGACAGACATACATACATACATATATCCGACTGACCGACCGACCGACAGACATACATACATACATATATCCGACCGACCGACCGACAGACATACATACATGCATATATCCGACCGACCGACCAACCGACCGATCGACAGACATACATACATACACATATCCGACCGACCGACTGACAGACATATACATATACATATTACATATATCTGACAATATATTAAGTCCAACCTTGAGTGTTCGGGACATGGTGAAGAGTTCTCCAGGAAAACATGGCCGTCAACTCTGGGTTAGACTCGAACAACATTACTCTCCCGGAAGGTTCAATCTTCATCTCTGGAGGACTCTAGCCCACCCTCTGATGCAGCGAATGCTAAACAAAGTGACAAAATAAAAAAGCATAACAATAATCAGCAATCAATGTGACATTATAACAAATGACAATCTGCAACTGTAAACACTAAACATTATGACAAAAAAGCATAACTTTCTATCTATCTATCTATCTATCTATCTATCTATCTATCTATCTATCTATCTATCTGATCTGTCTGTCTGTCTGTCTGTCTGTCTGTCTGTCTGTCTAGCTCTATATCTAAACAACTAACATATATATATACAGAATATATATAATAAAACAGTTATAAATCAGAGATAAATTGACAAGCTGACAATATAGCAATTTTCAAACAAACACCCTCACAATCAACAATGCAACAATCTGCGATCTACAGGCCAATAGAGTGCTATGGAAGCAACTAATATAATATAATGCGAGAGAAATTGCTTGTAGCTTTTGGAGATTGTATAAAGACACGCCCCTTACCAAATGCCATATGCTTCTCAAACATATGTACACAATTTTATCTATACATATAGATATATAATTGTACCTAAGCGTTGATGTCGCTGATGGTGCGGCACAAGCGCACGCGATGTCATGAGATTCACTTCTCGACACTGCATTCTCACAGCGTTCGATCACTCATGACGTCATAACAGCGGCCCAACGGCACCAGAATTCCTGAGTATATGCTTAAAGGATCAAAATAAAATAAAGCCATCTTTTACTCACCCTGCTGTTGTTTCAATGCCCTGTGTCCTTCTATCTTTTCGGACCTCAAAGCAGAGATAATTAATAAAAATAAAAATAAAAAAAGTCCTGCAGCGCTCCTCCATATAACGGCAGCGAATGGCCACCAAGCTAAAACTTTACGAAAAGGATACAAAGTATCACGCAATGATAAAGTGAGGCGCGTGGCATATGTGGAAAGTGTTCAGGAGACATACTTTAAGGTTTTGCGAGAAAGAAACCGTATTATTCAGTCAAAATACTGAGCTCGACCGGCGTTTCTGTGAGTGTAATGCGAGCCCTCTCATGTTTACTATAAACTCGCACTGTTGCCATGGTACCCAGGATCGCACACCATTTTGAGAAATCAGGCTCAATAGAAACAAACCACGACTCTCATCTTTTCTATAAGGTATATGATAAGAAATAATAATAATAATAATAATAATAGGTAAGCGTCTTGAAGTGAATGTTGTGTAGCGGTTGTCATGACAACATTGTATGAGCTGCTGCTGAGAGGCTCATACACACTCACAGGAATGCGCACAGCAAAACCTACACACATATCTATCTATCTATCTATCTATCTATCTATCTATCTATCTATCTATCTATCTATCTATCTATCTATCTATCTGCAATAATAATATGCAATACATCCATCTATCTAGTGCCATGGAAGCAACTAATGCGTGTGTGTGCTATTCATATGTTATGCTATGACCTCTGTAGAGGACACAAGGACAGTTATTAAAACAATAAAATGGCATAATAAGTTTAGACAAATAATTCGAAAACTCAACTTAATTCATGCTTAAAAACCTAGTTATTGTTTCAGTAAATTGGCCAATGACACCAAGATAAAAATAAATAAAATGTTTTAGTCATCGTGTGAGCCACTAGTCAAAATGTTTTTTTCACCATTTGTTATATACAGATGTCATGCTTTTTATGTTCTGTTGACACTAACTGCTTTCTGTTGTGTACAATAATACAATAATGTCAGTTTTTTCTAGCTGAATGCTTTACTGTAAATACAGATTCAGACAGTAGGTAAAAATTGACTGGGAAAAGTAAAAAATATATTACACGAAAAGAAAAGAAACATTTGTATTTATACAGTAAATTATTTTTAAATGTGTTACATATAAACAACATTCACTGTTGTTTGTTCATTTTACACTCTGTTATGTCTTTCTCTAACACACACATATCTTCTTGCATACAGTTGTGGTCAGAATTGTGGCACCCCTGGTAAATATGATCAAAGATGGCTGTAAAAATAAATCTGCATTGTTTATCCTTTTGATCTTTCATTGAAAAAAAAAAAAAAAAAAAAATCTAACTTTTCATTAAAGTAAAAGAATTGAAAGTGTGGGGTAAATCATTATGAAATAAATGCTTTTCACGCTGGCCACAATTATTGGCACCCTTTTATTAAATACTGTTTGCAACCTCCTTTTGATAACAGCTCTGAGTTTTTCTCTTATAATGCCTGATGACTTCAGAGACCAGAGACCATTCCTCCATACAGAATCTCTCCAGATCCTTCAGATTCCCAGATCCATGTTGGCGCTTCTCTTGAGTTCAGCCACTCATTCTCTATAGGGTCGATCGACAGATACATACATACATACATATATCCGACTGACCGACCGACGACATACATACTGTTACCGATGAAATGATAACATTAAGTTGGATTTTGATTTTGTCCTTTATTCCTCTTGTGCAGAACTCACAATGTACACATTTGGTCGTTGTTGTAGTTAGATTTTGTTGAGTATTTGTGTGTATGTGGTACATATGTGTGTGGTCAAACTGTAAAACAAAAACAATCTACAATTAGTATTTAGTATTATTTACATCATCAAACATTCTCTGCATCACAAACGCATATTAAACTTTATCAACTAAATGTAACATATTTTGCATTAACATTTCAACAAGCAACGTAAAAACACAGTAAATAGCTACACAAACATTAAAACACAAGCGTATAATATTAGGCGTTTAGGCGCTAATGGCAAATAGCGATCTATATTAGTATCACATCAGAAACTATCAATTTACTTAAACAACATATTAATTACTCACCACGCTGGGAATATAAAGTTTAAATTGTAAATTTGAACTGTAATTGTAGTAAAGTCTAGTGAGGCTTTAACATGAGAACATTGCTTTCTCTCAGTGTTTTTGTTTTTTCCTTTTTCCTGACGTTGATCACATGGCAACAGAATTAGCGTACATAAATCCGGCAGCACCATACTACACACACACACATATATATACATACATATATATATCCGACCGACCGACAGACATAAATACATATATCCGACGAGACCGACAGACATACATACATATATCCGACCGACCGACCGACAGACATATATCCGACCGACCGACAGACATACATATATATCCGACCAACTAACAGACATACATACATACACATATACATATCTATATTACATATCTATGACAATATATGAAATCCAACCTTGAGTGTTCGGGACATGGTGATAGATATCTCCATACAGCATGGCCGTCAGCTCTGGGTTACATACATACATACATTACTCTCCAGACCGAAATACATAACGCAGCTGACCTTCATCTCTGGAGGACATAGCATACCCTCCTGATGCACCCGAATGAGATGCTGTGTCCACATAGAAGGACCACCCGAAGCTCCACAGCTTGCATACATAGAGTGGGGGTAGGGCTATCTATCTCTCTGTCTGTTTATCTATCTATCTACACCACCACCATCCCTTCAGACGGAAGGACATACATCTATATATCCGACTTGCCTACCTGACCTACACACCTACCTGCATACATATCCTACCGACCTACACACCTATCTGTCTATCTATCTACACCCACCACCACCCCTTCACTTTGGAAGGACAATATCCATCTAACTGACTGCCTACCTGACACACACCTATACTATCTATCTATCTATCTATCTATCTATCTATCTATACATCTATCTATCTATCGATCTATCTATCATACATACATCTATCTATCTATATATCTATCTATCTAGACTATCTATCTATCTACATATATCCGACCGACCGACATTTTGGAAGGACATACATACATATCTGCCCGACCTGACAGACATACACATATATCTACATCTATCCATACATCTATCATATCTATCTATCTATCTATACATCATACATACATCTATCTATCCTATCGACTATCTATCATCTATCTATCTATCTATATCAATATCCGATCTATCTACATACATACACCCCATCATTTGGAAGGACATTATCTGTCTGTCATGCCTACATATACACCTACCTGCCTACATACCTACCTACACTGCCTACATACCTACCTACCTACCTACATACATACATACCTATATCCGTCTACTATCTACGCCACCACCATACCCTACACTATTGGAAGGACAATATCTATCTAACTGTCTGCCTACCTGACCGACCGACAGACATACATACATACATATATCCGACTTTCCGTGACCGATCGACAAGACAGACATACATACATATATATATCCGACAGACATACATACATACATATATCCGACCGACAGACCGATACATACATACATACTTACATATATCCGACCACCGATCGTCGACAGACATACATACATATATATATATATATATCTGACCAACCGACAGACATACATACATACATACATACATACATATATCTGACTGACCGACCGACAAACATACATAAATACATATATCCGACCGACCGACAGACATACATACATATATCCGACCGTCCAACAGACAGACAGACATACATACATATATCCGACCCGACCGACGATATGACTGACGACATACATACATATATCCGACTGATCGATCACAGACAGACATACATACATACATACATATATCCGACTGATACCGACCGACCGACAGACATACATACATATATATACCGACCGACCGACAGATATACATACATACATATATCCGACCGATGACCCGACGACATACATACATACATACATATATCCGACCGACCGACAGACATACATACATATATCCGACCGACCGACCGACAGACATACATACATACATATATCCGACCGACCGACAGACGAAATACATACATACATATATCCTACCGACCGACTGACAGACATACATAAATACATACATATATCCGACCGACCGACAGACATACATACATACACATATCCGACCGACAGACATACATACAGGCTTACATATATCCGACCGACGACGACGAACAGACATACATACATACATATATCCGACCGACAGACATACATACATAAATATATCTGACCGACCGACCGACAGACATACATACATACATATATCCGACCGACAGACATACATACATATCCGACATACATACATACATACCAACCGACAGACAGACATACATAAATACATATATGTATCCGACAGACAGACATACATACATACATACATATATCCGACCGACAGACATACATACATACATATATCCGACCGACAGACATACATACATACATACATATATCCGATCGACCGACAGACATACATACATACATATATCCGACCGACAGATATACATACATACATATATCCGACCGACAGACAGACATACATACATACATACATATATCCGACCGACCGACAGACAGACATACATACATATATCGACGACCGACGACATACATACATACATATATCCGACGACAGACAGACATACATACATACATATATCCGATCGACCGACAGACATACACACATACATATATCCGACCGACATACATACATACATATATCCGACCGACCGACAATTGACAGACATACATACATACATATATCCGACCGACCGACAGACATACATACATACATATATATACCGACTGACAGACATACATATATCATATATCCGACCGACGACGAGACATACATACATACATATATCCGACCGACAGACATACATACATACATATATACATATATCCGACCGACAGACATACATACATACATATATCCGACCGACCGACGATCGACATACATACATACATACATATATCCGACCAACAGACATACATACATACGACCATATCCGACCGACAGACATACATACATACATATATCCGATCGACCGACTGACAGACATACACATACATATATCCGAAGACAGACATACATACATACATATATCCGACCGACCGACCGACAAGACAGACATACATACATACATATATCCGACCGACGAATGACAGACGACATACATACATACATATATCCGACCGACCGACAGACATACATACATACATATATCCGACAGATGACATACATACATACATATATCCGACCGACAGACAGACATACATACATACATATATCCGATCGACCGACAGACATACACACATACATATATCCGAAGACATACATACATACATACATACATATATCCGACCGACGAGACATACATACATACATACATATATCCGACCGACATACATACATACATATATCCGACCAACCGACCGACCGACAGACATACATACATACATATATCCGACAGACATACATACATACATATATATATGCCGACCGACAGACAGACATATACATACATATATATACCGACCGACCGACAGACGATCGACAGACATACATACATACACATATCCGACCGACCGACAGTGATACAGACATACATATATACATATTTGATATATCTGACAATATATGAAGTACACCTTACATATATCCGACCGACATGACGAAGAGTTTCAGACAGGAAAACATGGCCGACCAACTCTGGGCAGACTTCGATACATACATATACTATCCGAAGGTTCAACTTCACATACATAGGACTATATCCCACCCTCTGACAGAATGCTATACAACATGACAAAATATAAAAGCATAACCGACCGACAGCAATCAATGTGACATTATACACAAATGACAATCTGACTGTAAACACTAAACATTATGACAAAAAGCATATACATATTCGATCTATCTATCTGTCTGTCTACATACATACATACATATATCCGACAAACAACTAACATACATACATACATACATATATATACCGAAACAGACATACATCATAGATAAATATGACAAGCGACCGACATAGCAATTTTCATACATACATACCCGACACACCGACAATGCATACATATCTCACATATCGACAGGCCAATAGAGTGCTATACATAACTAATATAATATAATCCGACCGAAATTGTACAGACATGGAGATGTATGCATATATCCCTCTTACCAAGACATATATGCTTCTCAAACATATGTACACAATTTTATACTATACATATAGATATATATCCGACCAACCGACAGATGCATACATACATGCATGCATATATCCGAACGACCGATCGACAGATTCATACATACATACATATATCCGACGCGACATCGACAGACATACATAACATACATATATCCGACCAAACTGAGTATATACATACATATCATATATCCGACCGACAGACATACATTTACTCACCCTGCTGTTGTTACATATATGTGTCCTTCTATCTTTTCGGACCTACAAAAGCAGAGATAATTAATAAAAATAAAATAAAAAGTCGACCGACAGACTACATACATACATATATCCGGCAGCGAATGGCCACCAAGCTAAAACTATACGAAAAGGATACAAAATATCATACAATGATCCGAAGTGATACGCCATGGCATATATCCGACCGAGTGACGCCATACATACATACATATATCCGACCGACGAGGATAGAATACATATTATATATCAAACCGACAGACTGCGACATACATACATACATAGTACATATATCCCTCCTCATGTTTACTATAAACTACACTGTTACATATATCTGAGGATACGCACACCATTTTACAGAAATCAGGCTCACAGAATACAAACATACGATCTCGACCGACAGACAGACATATACATACATATATACATAATATAATACCGATAACATACATACGCGTCATAAGTCCGAATGTCCGTACCGACGAGACATACATACATATATCATCCGACCGACTACTGAAGGCATACATACACACCGACAGGAATACATACATATAACCTACCGACATATCTATCTATCTATCTATACATATATCCGACCGACCGATCTAGACAGACATACATCTATATATCATATCTATCCGACCTAGACATACATACATACACATATGCGACAGACATACATACATACATATATCCGATCTATCAGAGTGCCATGGACAGCAACATATATCCGTGTGTGCAGACATATATATCCGACCGACCTCTGTAGAGGACACAGGACATATATCCGAACAACAGATGGCATACATACATTTATATAAATAACGAAAACTCAACCGAAGACATACATACATACCTATATTATTGTTTCAGTAGATACATACCAATACATACCAACATATAAAAATAAATAAAATGTTTTAGTCATCGTGTGAGCCACATACAAAATATTTTTCACCAGATATGTTATATACATATGTCATGCTTTTTTATGTTCTGTTGACACTAACTGCTTTCTGTTATGTACAATACATACACATACATATCTGTTTGACTAGCTGAATGCTTTACTGTAAATACATACATAGACAGTAGACAATATGACTGGGAAACATAAAAAATATATTACACGAAAAGAAACAATCATTTGTATTTATATATCCGACCGACAGAAATACATACATATATCTGACCCGATTCACTGTTGACATACATATATTTTACGACTAACATGTCTTTATCTACACATACATATCTTCTTATACAGTTGTGACAAGAATGAAATCAAACCTTGAGTGTTAGGGACATGGATGAAGAGTTCTCCTGTAAAAGCAAATCTGCATTGCTCTGGGTTAGATCTTTCATAACATTAATAAATAAAAAAATCTCTCTCTTTCTGTAAAGTAAATCTATCTGAACCTGTGGGGTAAATTCACTATGGAAATACAATATATTTCACGCTGGCTTGCACAATTATTGGCACCCTTTTATTAAATACTGTCTATCTACCTCCTTTTGATAACAGCTCTGATCTTTCTCTTATCTATCTGATGACTATCTAGACCAGAGACCATTCCTCCATACAGAATCTCTCCAGATTGGAACGAGATTCCCAGATCCATGTTTGCCTACCTGCCTACACACCTACCTGCCTACATGCCCACTACATTCTCTACACACCTATCTGTCGATCTATCTACACATACATACATACATATATCC
Organism: Paracanthobrama guichenoti; assembly: GCA_018749465.1. NCBI lineage: Eukaryota > Metazoa > Chordata > Actinopteri > Cypriniformes > Gobionidae > Paracanthobrama > Paracanthobrama guichenoti. Next base: position 18,788 of record JAGHMJ010006379.1, on the reverse strand, counting down.
GGACCGACCGATCGACATACATACTGTCTTACCGATGAAATGATAACATTAAGTTGGATTTTGATTTTGTCCTACACTCTTGTGCTAGAACTCACATATCTACACATTTATCTATTGTTGTAGTTAGCCCACCACCACCCCTTCATTTTGGAAGGACATATATGTGTCTGTCTGCTGTAAAACCAAAAACAATCTACAATTAGTATTTAGTATTATTTACCTACTACATCAAACATTCTCTGCATCTGCCACCACAAACGCATATTAAACTTTATCAACTAAATGTAACATATTTTGCATTAACATTTCAACAAGCAACGTGAAAACACAGTAAATACATACATACATATATCCGACCGAGCGTATAGATATACATACGTTTACATATATCCGGCAAATATACATCTATATTAGTATCACATCAGAAACTATCAATTTACTTAAACAACATAGATACATACATCACCACGCTGGGACATATAAAGTTTACATATATAAATTTGAACTGTAATTATACATACATCTATCCGACCGGCTTTAGACAGAGAACATACATATATCTCTCAGTGTTTTGTTTTACATACATACATGACGTTGACAGACATGGCAACATACATACATACATATATCCGACCGACCACACACACATACATATACATATATATATCCGACAGACCGACAGACATACATACATATATCCGACCGACTGACCGACAGACAGACATACATATATCCGACCGACCGACAGACATACATATATCCGACCGACCGACAGACAGACATACATATATCCGACCAACTAACAGACATATATACATACACATACACTTATAAATATACATATCTATATTACATATCTATGACAATATATGAAATCCAACCTTGAGTGTTCGGGACATGGTGAAGAGTTCTCCAGGAAAGCATGGCCGTCAGCTCTGGGTTAGACTCGAACAACATTACTCTCCCCGAAAGGGGTAACGCAGCTGAATCTTCATCTCTGGAGGACTCTAGCCCACCCTCTGATGCAGCGAATGAGATGCTGTGTCCACCATGAGAAGGACCACCTGGAAGCTCCACAGCTTGCGATGTGATAGAGAGTGGTGGGGGTGGGGGCTATCTATCTCTCTGTCTGTTTATCTATCTATCTACACCCACCACCACCCCTTCACTTTGGAAGGACAATATCTATCTATCTAACTGTCTGCTACACACCTACCTACTACTACCTACCTACACACCTATCTGTATCTATCTATCTATCTATCAATATATCTATCTATCTATCTATCTATCTATCTATCTATCTATCTATCTACCACCATCTATCTATCTATCTATCTGAAGGACATCTATCTATCTATCTATCTGCCTACCTATCTATCTACACACCTATCTATCTATCATCTATCTATCTATCTATCTATCTATCTATCTATCTATCTATCTATCTATCTATCTATCTATCTATCTATCTATCTATCTATCTATCTATCTATCTATCTATCTATCTATCTATCTATCTATCTATCTATCTATCTATCTATCTATCTATCTATCTATCTATCTATCTATCTATCTACACCTACCACCACCACCCCTTCATTTGGAAGGACATTATCTGTCTGTCTGCCTACCTGCCTGCACACACTGCCTACATACCTACCTACCTGCCTACATACCTACCTACCTACCTACCTACACACCTATCTGTCTATCTATCTACGCCCACCACCACCCCTACACTTTGGAAGGACAATATCTATCTAACTGTCTGCCTACCTGACCGACCGACCGACCGACATACATACATACATATATCCGACCGACCGACCGACAAGACAGACATACATACATACATATATCCGACAGACATACATACATACATATATCCAACCGACCGACCGATCGACAGACATACATACATACATACATATATCCGACCGACAGACATATATACATACATAATTCCGACCGACCGACCGATACATACATACATATACATACATATATCCGACTCCACGATCGATCAGACAGACATAAATACACATATATATATATACATGGTTACATAATCCGACGTCCAACAGACATACAGACATACATACATATATCCGACTGACCGACCGACAAACATACATAAATACATATATCTGACTGACCGATCATCGACAGACATGGTTACATATATCCGACGACCGACCAGACAGACAGACATACATACATATATATCCGACCGACGACAGACATACATACATACATATATCCGACTCGACCGACCGACAGACATACATACATACATATATCCGAATCCGACCGACCGACAGACATACATACATACATATATCCGACCGACCGACAGACAGATATACATATATACATATATATATCCGACCGACGAACGAGACAGACATACATATACATACATACATACATACATAAATATACCCGACCGAATTGACAGACATACATACATACATACATATATCCGACCGACCGACAGACATACATACATACATATATCCGACCGACCGATAGACATACATACATACATACATATATCCGAACCGACAGACAGACATACATACATACATACATATATCCGACCGATAGACAGACATACATACATACATATATCCGACCGACAGACAGACATACATACATACATACATATATCCGACAGACAGACATACATACATACATACATATATCCGACCGACAGACATACATAAATACATACATACATATATCCGACAGACATACATACATACATACATATATATCCGACTGACAGATAGACAGATAGATACATACATACACATATCATAGATAGATAGACTAGATAGATAGATAGATAGATAGATAGATAGATAGATAGATACATAGATAGATAGATCTACGACCGACAAGTGTAGGCAGGTATACATATATAGACAGGGCCTACAGGCAGACAGACAGATAATGTCCTATCTATGAAGGGGTGACAGGGGACCACCCCTTCACTTTGGAAGGACAATACATATCTAACTGTCTGCCTACCTGACAGACACACCTATGAATCTATCTATCTATCTATCTATCTATCTATCTATCTATCCACCACCACTATCTTCACTTTCAGAAGGACAATATCTATCTATCTGTCTGCCTATCTGCCTATCTATCTACATGCCTAAACACCTGCCTACCTACACACATCTATCTATCCGACATTATCTCGATCTATCTATCTATAACATCTATCTATCTATCTATCTATCTATCTACATACATACATACATCTATCTATCTATCTAACTATGCCCACCACCACCCCTTCACTTTGGAAGGACAATATCTATCTAACTGTCTGCCTACCTGACCGACCGACATACATACATACATATATCCGACCGACAGACATACATACATACATACATATATCCGACCGACAGACAGACATACATACATACATATATCCGATCCGACAGACATACATACATACATATACATATATATACATACATATATCCGACCGACTCGACTGACAGAGACAGACATACATACATACATATATCCGACGACATACAAGACAGACATACATATATACGATATATCCGACAGACATACATACATACATATATCCGACAGACAGACATACATACATACATATATCCGACCGACAGACAGACATACATACATACATATACGACCGACACATACATACACATATACATATACCGACAGACAGACATACATACATACATACATATATCCGACCGACAGACATACATACATACATATATCCGACAGACATACATACATATATATATATCCGACGACCGACAAGACATACATACATACATATATATCCGACAGACATACATACATACATATATCCGACTGACCGATTGACAGACATACATACATACATATATCCGACCGACCGACCAACCGACCGATCGACAGACATACATACATACACATATCCGACCGACCGACTGACAGACATATACATATACATATTACATATATCTGACAATATATGAAGTCCAACCTTGAGTGTTCGGGACATGGTGAAGAGTTCTCCAGGAAAACATGGCCGTCAACTCTGGGTTAGACTCGAACAACATTACTCTCCCGGAAGGTTCAATCTTCATCTCTGGAGGACTCTAGCCCACCCTCTGATGCAGCGAATGCTAAACAAAGTGACAAAATAAAAAAGCATAACAATAATCAGCAATCAATGTGACATTATAACAAATGACAATCTGCAACTGTAAACACTAAACATTATGACAAAAAGCATAACTTTCTATCTATCTATCTGTCTATCTATCTATCTATCTATCTATCTATCTATCTATCTATCTATCTATCTATCTATCTATCTATCTATCTATCTGTCTATCTGTCTGTCTGTCTGTCTGTCTGTCTGTCTGTCTGTCGGTCTAGCCTATATCTAAACAACTAACATAATATATACAGAATATATATAATAAAACAGTTATAAATCAGAGATAAATTGACAAGCTGACAATATAGCAATTTTCAAACAAACACCCTCACAATCAACAATGCAACAATCTGCGATCTACAGGCCAATAGAGTGCTATGGAAGCAACTAATATAATATAATGCGAGAGAAATTTTTTGTAGCTTTTGGAGATTGTATAAAGACACGCCCCCCTTACCAAATGCCATATGCTTCTCAAACATATGTACACAATTTTATCTATACATATAGATATATAATTGTACCTAGCGTTGATGTCGCTGATGGTGCGGCACAACGCGCGCGATGTCGCAGATTCACTTCTCGACACTGCATTCTCACGCGATCGATCACTCATGACGTCATAACAGCGCCCAACGGCACCAGAATTCCTGAGTATATGCTTAAAGGGATCAAAATAAAATAAAGCCATCTTTTACTCACCCTGCTGTTGTTTCAATGCCCTGTGTCCTTCTATCTTTCGGACCTCAAAAGCAGAGATAATTAATAAAAATAAAAATAAATAAGTCCTGCACGCTCCTCCATATAACGGCAGCGAATGGCCACCAAGCTAAAACTTTACGAAAAGGATACAAAAGTATCACGCAATGATAAAGTGAGACGCGTGGCATATGTGGAAAGTGTTCAGGAGACATACTTTAAGGTTTTGCGAGGAAGAAACCGTATTATTCAGTCAAAATACTGAGCTCGACCCGCGAGTGTGCGAGCCCTCTCATGTTTACTATAAACTCGCACTGTTGCCATGGTACCCAGGATACGCACACCATTTTGAGAAATCAGGCTCAATAGAAACAAACACGACTCTCGTCTTTTCTATAAGGTATATGATAAGAAATAATAATAATAATAATAATAATAATAAGGTAAACGTCTTGAAGTGAATGTTGTGTAGCGGTTGTCATGACAACATTGCATGAGCGGCTACTGAAGGCTCATACACACTCACAGGAATGCGCACAGCAAAACCTACACACATATCTATCTATCTATCTATCTATCTATCTATCTATCTATCTATCTGCAATAATAATATGCAATACATCCATCTATCTAGTGCCATGGAAGCTAAATTCATATTTTATATAGAGGACACAAGGACAGTTATAAAACAATAAAATGGCATAATAAGTTTAGACAAATAATTCGAAAACTCAACTTAATTCATGCTTAAAAACCTAGTTATTGTTTCAGTAAATTGGCCAATGACACCAAGATAAAAAAATAAATAAAATGTTTTAGTCATCGTGTGAGCCACACTGGTCAAAATGTTTTTTCACCATTTGTTATATACAGATGTCATGCTTTTTATGTTCTGTTGACACTAACTGCTTTCTGTTGTGTACAATAATACAATAATGTCAGTTTTTTCTAGCTGAATGCTTTACTGTAAATACAGATTCAGACAGTAGGTAAAATTGACTGGGAAAAGTAAAAATATATTACAATTTAAAAGAAAAGAAACATTTGTATTTATACAGTAAATTATTTTTAAATGTGTTACATATAAGCTTAACATTCACTGTTGTTTGTTCATTTTTACACTCTGTTATGTCTTTCTCTAACACACATATCTTCTTGCATACAGTTGTGGTCAGAATTATTGGCACCCTGGTAAATATGATCAAAGATGGCTGTAAAAATAAATCTGCATTGTTTATCCTTTTGATCTTTCATTAAAAAAAAAAAATCTAACTTTTCATTAAAGTAAAAGAATTGAAAGTGTGGGGTAAATCACATTATGAAATAAATGCTTTTCACGCTGGCCACAATTATTGGCACCCTTTTATTAAATACTGTTTGCAACCTCCTTTTGATAACAGCTCTGAGTTTTCTCTTATAATGCCTGATGACTTCAGAGACCAGAGACCATTCCTCCATACAGAATCTCTCCAGATCCTTCAGATTCCCAGATCCATGTTGGCGCTTCTCTTGAGTTCAGCCACTCATTCTCTATAGGGTCGATCGACAGATACATACATACATACATACATACATACATATATCCGACCGATCGACATACATACTGTTACCGATGAAATGATAACATTAAGTTGGATTTTGATTTTGTCCTTTATTCCTCTTGTGCAGAACTCACAATGTACACATTTGGTCGTTGTTGTAGTTAGATTTTGTTGAGTATTTGTGTGTATGTGGTACATATGTGTGTGGTCAAACTGTAAAACAAAAACAATCTACAATTAGTATTTAGTATTATTTACATCATCAAACATTCTCTGCATCACAAACGCATATTAAACTTTATCAACTAAATGTAACATATTTTGCATTAACATTTCAACAAGCAACGTAAAAACACAGTAAATAGCTACACAAACATTAAAACACAAGCGTATAATATTAGACGTTTAGGCGCTAATGGCAAATAGCGATCTATATTAGTATCACATCAGAAACTATCAATTTACTTAAACAACATATTAATTACTCACCACGCTGGGAATATAAAGTTTAAATTGTAAATTTGAACTGTAATTGTAGTAAAGTCTAGTGAGGCTTTAACATGAGAACATTGCTTTCTCTCAGTGTTTTTGTTTTTTCCTTTTTCCTGACGTTGATCACATGGCAACAGAATTAGCGTCCTTAAAGGGACAGCACCCTACACATACATACATATATATATATATATATACCGACTGCATTACGACCGACAGGCATACAAACATACAATACATATATCCGACCGACCGACATACAGACAGACATACATACATACATACATACATACATACATACATACATACATATATCCGACTGACCGACAGACAGACATACATATATCCGACAGACCGACCGATTGACATACATACATATATACATATATCCAACCGACCGACATACATACATACATATATAACGATATATATATATATATATATCCGACCGACTAACAGACAGACATACATACATACATACATATATCCATATATCCGACCGACAGACATACATACATATATATATCCGACTGACCGACCGATCGACATACATACATATATATATATATCCGACCGATCGACCAACCGATCGACAGACAGACATACATACATATATCCGACTGACCGACCGACAGACATACATACACATATCCGACCGACAGACAGAGACATACATACATACATATATCCGACCGACAGACATACATAAATACACATATCCAACCGACCAACTGACCGACAGACATAGATACATACATATATACAACCGACAGACATAAATACATATATATCCGACGATCGACCGATTGACAGATACATACATACATATCCACCGATATATATACATCCAATTGATCCGACTGACAGACAGACATACATACATATACCCGACCGACCGACCGATTGACATACATACATACATATATAAATTCTCACGTTCCACTGCCCCGCCTGAAGCGGCGTGGTAACTGCAATGTGTTCTCATATCTATTCCCAAAAACTGGCCCACTTGTTTTATTGCCTCGTTCACAAAGTGTGTTCCATTGTCTGAACTTATCTTTCTTGGAATTCCCATCTGGGAATTATTTCAGTCAGCAGGGCTTTGGCCACTGCTGCTGCGTCCTGTTTGGCGGTGGGGAAAACTTCAATCCACTTTGACCACATGTCAACCATCACCAAGCAGTATTTCTTGCCCTCACACGGATTCAACTCAATAAAATCCATCATCAAGTATTTGAAGGGTTCCCTTGAAGGTGGATGAGATGCTAAGGGCATTTTTACTCCCCTTGCCACATTGTGTGTGTTACAAATTACGCATCTATTGCAAAAATTCTCAGCAACCACTGTAAAACCCTTTGTGAACCACATGTCTTTCATCTGTTGTACCATAGCCCCTTTGCCTCCATGGTCTCGCCCATGGAGGCATTTAACATAATGAGAGAAAAAATGTCGGGGTAAACAAGGCTTGCCGTCCACGCTCATCCACACATCATTCTCAAGTTTGCAGCCACAACATTTCCACAGGTGTTTCTCCGCTACTGTGGTGAACGCCTGCATACTCTGTAGGGAAGTCAAAGCATTTGTGTTAGTTTCAGATAATAGAATACAGTCTGGTTCCTTTGACTGCTGTGCTGCTGCAGCTTTCGCAGCCACGTCTGCTCTTGCGTTTCCTGTTGAAATGAAATCTTTGTTGTTAGTATGCGCCATGCATTTACAGATAGCAAGTTGTTTTGGCAATAGAATTGCGTCTAGAAGGGTAGACACAAGAGAAGCATTCAAAATTGGACGTCCATCAGATTAAAAATTTCCTGTGTTTCCACAGTGCCCCAAAATCATCCGCAACCCCGAACGCGTATCGTGAATCTGTGTAAATCGTTACACTTTTACCCTCCATAAGCTTACATGCTTCTGTCAGGGCTACGAGCTCCGCCGCTTGAGCTAAATAATTGTGTGGCAATGTGCCAGAGGCCAAAGTGTCAAATTCAGTGGTCACCGCGTAACCCACTTTGTTCAAACCTGTTTGTGCGTCTCTGTAAGCAGAGCCATCCACAAAGAGGACATTGTCACAGTTTTCAAGAGGTGTGACTAAAAGGTCAGGACGCGGGGTGCACACCTGCTCAAGTGCAGTTAAACAACACTGATGTTCCTCCCCATCCTCCTCCGTCGGAAGAAGGGTGGCCGGGTTCAGCACTGTGCAACGTTTTACTGTGATATTTGGCATATCTAGCAAAATTGTGTGATACCTCAGCCATCATGCTGTTGACAAATGTGATGTCTTCTGTTCCTGCAGAATCATTGACACCGCATGGACCATTAATGTCATGTCAGAATACCCCACAAATTCTCTAGAGGCCATTACAGCCTGCTCAGCAGCTGCCACCGCTCTTAGACAGTGCGGCAGTCCTGCAGCAAATGGATCTAATTTGCCAGAGAAATACCCCACTGGACGCAGCCTGTCTCCATGTTGCTGCAAAAGAACAGAAGACATGAAACCATTCTTTTCATCTACCATTTGGACAAACGGTTTAGTTGGTACAGGCAGACCCAAAGTGGGGGAGGCAGCCAGCTGAGCTTTCATGTTTTGGAAGGCCTGCTCAGCCTCCCCTGTCCAATTAATCTTACCACATGATCTCAACTCCTTCCCCGTAGTCAGGGCTCTCAGGGGTTGCTCAAGAAGTGCATAATTAGGAATGAATGTTCTACAGTAAGAGCACATTCCCAAAAATGACAACATTTGTTTCTTTGTTATTGGTCTGGGTACCTCAGTTATTGCTTGCACCCGTTTTCCAGACAGTGATTTAGTGTTAGCAGATATCACATGACCCAAAAATGTTATTTGTTGTTGAACAAATTGTAGCTTACTTTTACTGACCTTGTGACCTTCCTGCGCCAAATGTTGCAGGAAGGCCACAGTGTCCTTTACACATGTTGTTTCGTCTTTTGCACAAATCAAAATATCATCAACATATTGAAGCAAGGCTGATCCAGGTGTCAACGTCACATTTTCAAGGCTCCGTCGGAGCGCTTCATTGTAAATTGTTGGTGATTCACAGTAACCCTGACACAATCTTGTAAATGTGTACCCTTTCCCTTTAAATGCAAACCAATATGCACTGTCTTTGTCCACTGGTACGCTAAAAAAAGCATTTGCCAAATCCACCACTGAAAAGTATGTGGGGCTCTGTGGAATCTGTGACAAGATTGTGTAGGGGTTTGGAACTGTAGCAGCCCTTGCTCTTACAGCTGAATTCACAGCCTGCAAGTCCTGTACAAAACGCCATTCAGTGGGCTGACCTTTGTCTCTTATCTTTTTCACAGGAAAGATCGGGGTTCGCACCGGTGAAGTGTCACATGGCACAATTATGCCTTCTTTCAGTAACGATTCAAAAACTGGTTCAATACCCAAAATTGCCTCTGTTTTCAACGGATATTGTGGTTGGCAAGGTCTATAATCTGATTTTGGAGTAATTATCACTGGTTTACACCCCTTAATCAGTCCCACATCATATTTGTGCTTTGCCCATAACTCAGCCGGCACTTCCGCCAGCGCTGGGTGTATGTCCGAAACACAAATATTTGTCATGCTGTCATTTTCATGTGTGTGTTTGTCAATGGCGGTTACAATTCGCTTCACCTTAATTTCATGCTTGCATTCAGATTTAAAAGCCCCCAATTTTTTACTGTACTTTACAGTCTTATTGACTTCTCTCCAGTCAGCTGTCTCAACGCAGCTTTTCACAAACACTCCCACTTCTTCCCAGGTCTGTTTGTTTTCTTTAGAAATTGGTATGTGTGGCACACACTCTCCTGCTATCAAATAGAGAGAAAGCTGTTTTTCTGACAAGCCTACTGAAATTGCACACATTTTCTTAGTCCAAAACATTTGATCAAGTTTCAAAGTGTCTTTCTCTTGTTCAAACCATTCCTTTTCATAAAATTGATCTCTTTCTGTTGCGACATGTGACGTGCAATGTAAGTTGTCAGGCATCATAAAATCTGTCCCTAGTGACGGTGTTCTATTTTTCCCCAATTCACAAATTGTTTTTGCCCACTCAGTTTCGGTTATGTGCCATTTGTAAACCCATTTTGGTTCTGATTTCAAATACATTTGTTCACCCTCTTTTACCACAACACCAGAGGGGTCTGCTACCATTATCAAATTTAATTTGCACATTAAATCTCGCCCAGAAGGGGCACTGGACACGTGGCTGAAGTTAAAAATGCATGTTTCAGCACACGGCCCCCCTCCGTCTCACACTTTAATGGCACGGTGAACCGTTCTGTTATAAGATGCCCTGAGACTGACAGAGACTCATGTATCTTATTTGTCAGTGCTGGTTCACATGGCAAGTCACATTTTCACAAAACAGATCTTGTAGCGCCTGAGTCTACTAAAAATGAAATCATTGTCCCTTCAACTAGCATGGGATATTCAGGCATGTTTAGAAATCCCTTACTGCTATACATAATCAAACATTTATCAAAATCATCTTTGTTTGTTTCAGAAACGCACAAAGAGGTCCAAACTTTTTTTTCTTTGCAGAGAGCATTATCAGTGCATGTGTATCTGTGTGGATGCGTGTATGTGTGTGTGTTTGATATTAGTAAATGTGTACTTCCTTTGCGGCGATCGTTGCATCCTCGGCCGTGGTCCACCCGATCCTCCTGCTCTCCGCTTTCAATATGTCAGTCCGCCTTCCGATTTTCAGGGCAGTTGTATGCCCAATGTCCATCTTTTCTGCACTTTCGACACTTCGTGCACTCATGCATGGTATGATTCTCATCTTCACATAGAAAACAGCCTTTCATGTCTGATTGTTGTCCCCTTTTGTTCCAGCCGAATCGTCCATTTTTGCGCGCACGCCGCGCTGAGTTAAATCTTTGCGGTGTCTGCACGGCAGCAAGCTGCAATTCTTTTTGTCTTGGTCTTTCTTTCCTTGACCTCAGCTCGTCTTCTGCATGCAGAGCATGTTTTATGATGGTGCTTACTCGTCCTTCAGTCCATTCAACATAGCTGTGTTTCACTGCTTGGGAAATCTCCGGTCTCAGTCCATTCAAAAGGCTAGTCGCCAAATGACTTTCCCACGTGGTTGGTCTGTTACCACGATCTGTTGGTTCAGTCAGCCCGCTGTGCTTGCAAAACACGGTATAGAGCCGCTCATAATAAGTTTGAACACTCTCACCTGGTTCTTGACGGCAGTGGCTCACTCTAGACATGTCAATGCGTGCTGGAAATGCTTTTCTCACAGCCTCAGCCAGGCCCGTCACAGCTGCTCGATATCCATCGCTCAAGCATGTTGCCAGGTGATGTGACTTCGTCTGTGATCTGTTCCTGGTAATTCTGCGCTGATCTTGTGCCAGTTCATTCCTCCCAGCTTGGTCATCATGAGTCTTTTCAGTTCATTTACTGTCGGGCTGAACTCTTGGCAGAATGTCATCAGTTCGGTGCTTAAACGGTCCCCTCCGTCGTCGGGATTCGGCAGGTGGGCCATTGCCTCTTTCATGTCGGATAAGTTCCATGGGCGGAACACTAATTCTATAGAATTTATTCCCATAACTTCCACCATAGGTGCTGTGATGCTCACCTGCTCTTCTTCCGCAGTTCTGTCCCAGTTCTTTCTTTTCTCCGGGCAGGGGATCTCGAATTCTTCCTCCTCCTCGCCGCTTTCTGAGAGGGTATCAGGATTCAAATCGAAGTCCCCTTCTGACTCTAGCGCTCTGGCCCGTGCACGCGTGTTGGATCGTAACGTTACATCATAAGATCGTGCACCTTCTTTTCTTAGTTTCGTCTTCCGGATCGCTAGTCTCTTTCTCCTTTCGGGCGGCGGTGTTTCACCCCGGAAGGTTTCAGCCATGCGCACTCCCTCAGTTAATCGCACGCCTCCTTCTGTTGTCTGTTCAGGTGTGCGTGCGTCCTCTTCTCTCTGCCGGGGGGCTGTAGTTGTTCTGGCTGGTTGAATTGGCTGGTTCGGGTGAGAAACGGAGAGCAGTCGAGGTCGAGGTCCACTTTCAGGCCTTGGAGCTCCGCATTGGGATAAATTGTGTAACTCGGCGGTGTTTCATGTGGAAAAGCACAAGCATAAGATGTGTTAGTTATAGTAATCTCATTCTGTGGAGGCGCAGTCGCCTTTTCTTCACTTTTCTTTTCTTTTTTCAACATTCTCCTCTCTCTTTTATCTGCCTCTTCCACCCAACAATTAATTGTTTTCTCACAATTCCCACACACGTTTCTTAACACAACCCTCTGTTTTGTCACTCCCTTCCTGGATTGATAATTTCACCATTTTCAACCTTGTACTACTAAGTGTTCCTTCTTTTGGGAAATCATGATATTTTACTAATTTTTCTATATCCCCCATGCAGCTTTGGCCATATAATTTTTTCATTTGACAAAATACCGGTGTATCATATTCTGCTAGCTTGCTTTGGGATTTCCCCATATTGGCAATCTGTTTCTGTGGTCTTTTCGTGCACGCTAATAATCTGTCAGACGTCTCTGTACAGATCTAATCCTTAACCCAGGATAGACAGTTGGACGCTTACTGCCGCCCTCTATGTGATTTCAATTCTCCCAAAATTTCTTGACCACACTTGTGATCTCAATTCTCCCAGAATATCTTAATCATGCTGACCACAGAACTCAGATTTCCCCTATGGTTTTATCCTTTACAATTAATTTTTCAATTCAATTAAACCCAAATTCTTATTTAAAATTCTTCCCCAAATTTTTAGGTTTGTCTCTTACCAGAAGCGTTTTGTTGCCATTTCCGGGTTCGTTTTCTCTGATTCCAGTGGTCGGACTCTCCTGGGCCTGTGGCGTCGGTCCTCGTCCCTGAATCTAACGGGTAGGGCTGACTTGAGTCAGGATTGCAGGTCACCGGCGCCCTCCAGGTCCAGAAGGCTCGCCCAAGGAATCCCGCTTCTGACACCAAATTGTGATGGCAAAACAGCTACTTCACTGAATAAGAGACAAAGCCTTACCAATGGTCTTTATAAAGCTTTTATTCTTGCAAGAAGAGCCACACTCAGTACAACCGTCAGTGTCTGTACCAAGTGTGAACTGAGGAACCAAAGGATGGCCCTAGCCCTTATACCCCTCAATGTCCCTGCACTTCCCCCATTAGTGTTTGTGTTCAAGGGTCAGAGTGACTGAATCCTGCTGTGCGTGGGTGGGGGTTTTACGATCGTGCATGAGAATGTGAGGTGTGGTCGATATACATTTTAATGAGATAGATGTGTGATTCAATCAGCCCCATCTGACACCTAAGGCCTGGGAGAGTCTCCAAACTAGGAGTCCCGTGACCCCCTGTTAAGAAGGTGTTTTTGTGTGGCAGAGACAGATGTTGACTTCTGTGTGAACTCAAACATAAATGATTTACATTTTTCTTTAACACCAACTTTTCATAAAAAAACTTTTCGACGCTGAAATCATTTATGTGCTCTGTACAGAACACCATTAACGCTCATCATCTTCCTCGCGTTACACGCATGGAGGCGTACTTTTCCCACTTTTCTCAAAATCTATTGGTCCAAAAGACATCAATCAAAATGTGGACTGTCCAATGGGTATTCACCCAGGGAATGATCACACAAACAAGCTTGTCTGACTCTCAACAACGGAGGTGTGGTCGTTGGCGTGTGGTGAATAGCGAAAAGTACAGAACATGGTTAGTCTACGTTAGCTTAACATTTCCAGTTGTTGGGTTAAACCTGCTGGGTCAACCAGGGCCTGAAATTAACACCCAACCACCCGGTAACTTCACCAGTAATAATAATATTAATTTATTTCTGTTTAACGGTTCCTGAACGCTGTAAATAACAGCTAACATTACCAGGACCTGTCTACGTGACTAAATCAGCCACTGACACAACCGTGTGATTTGTTTACACAGGAGCCGCGGTAGGTCTATTTCCGGTCTGTGGTCTAACGTTATATCTGTGGACTCCAGATGCTGACGCCTCTCACACAAAGAAACTCAGTTAACATAAGCGGTTAAAATTACAAACTGTGGAGTTTTTATATTTATAACATGTGATACAGTTAAGCGATTATCACACAAGAGTGCTGTTTTCCTGAATAGTCTACCATCACGATTGAAAATGACACGGATTTCATATGACAGTTCCATAAACAATTAATTAACATTAAGTCACTTACATTTTAGATGCAGTATTTACTGTTTTTGTTCTAGTTCAGCAGCGAAAATAGTTCCAAACAAAGATCACAGCAGAACCATAACGCATCTCACAGAAACAGTGTTACTGAATGATTCAGCGTTTTTGAATGAATCGGTTGAATCAAAGATTCAGTAACCTATTCGTAACGACTGCCTCGTTCTTGAATGAATCAGCCGTTTCAACGAATCGACTCAATGATTCACTCATTAAGACGGTCACCTGCCGCCACCTACTGGTGCTTAAGTTTCATGTTTAAACATTCTTTCTAACATTTCTTATTTGTATATTAAACAATTCTCATAAAATGTTTTAATGCAGTTGTAATTTTTCAGTGTAAATTATTTAACTTGATTGGTAACAGCCCTATAGCATCTTATTCTAATTTAATGTAGGCCTATAGATACAATTTAAGAATATAAACTGAAAGCTGAAGCATAGCCTATATTTAATAAGATTATGGAAAAAAAATGCCCTTTATAAAATGTAAAAATATCAGAGATATGCAGATTTAAATATGAATAACACACAAAAAAAAGAAAAAATCCGGACAAGCAAATGTTTCACTCAGACAAGTGAATGACAGCACGTGAACAGGCTTAATGTCGAGCCCCGTGAGGCAAAAACAAAACAGAAACACTGGCAGGTAAAAGTCACTGTGGCTGGTGGTCGAAAAAGTTAATTTCAGGCCCTGGTCGCAATGCTTGGTTGTTTTGACCCAGCACTGGGTTGTTTCACGACCTTTGCGCCTTGAAGACGTTTAAATTCGCTCACAAACTGTCATTTTGAAAGGACAAAGGGGCAAAGATGTTTTAAGGTAAGTTCATGTAATGTTTTCATTAATAATAATTTAATTAGCATAATTATAGGTATAGTTTTTTCACGGCAACAATTCTTAAACATAGCCTACTAAAGTGATACGTTATCTTAGACGACAAAAGCTTTACCTCATAATCCGATGCCATGTATTGACTCACATAACGTACGTTAGTCATGTTAGTTTGGTATGTGAGACGAATTTAAATTAATAGAGTTTGCGATTATTTATTACATGAAACCCTGACGGTACCCCTCGGCGCCACGCTATGGACGAACTGGGAACTCCATTGCTTTCAATGGGAAAACTTTAGCGCCAACAAAAGAATTCTATCGGTATGAAATCGCGCTGAAGAAGTCTCATTCAGAACACATGGCGATGTTTGGCATCAGTTCATGTGTGCCACATGTTGGTGAGTAGTCATAAATATTATGTCCTAATGTTTGATGTAAAGTATTTTCTGCTTGTCGTTATCGATCGGATTATGTTCAGTCACTGCATTATATCTGTCATCTCCACTGAGACTTTGCATTTCTTTGCTTTCTAAATCAACACACCTTACTAATAATTGCTCTCATCCAACTGGTTCTCGGGTCCTCATTTCTGTGGAAGAAAGAAATGGCGATCTCAAATGTTGTACCGAACTTCCAGTAGGAGATCCAGAAGTAAGGAAAGTGCAGACATTTCAAACAGAAACCACTGAAAGTAAAGATCTTGTAGACCATTTGTCTAAGTTCTCATCTTGGTCTAATGCTGTCAAAGCCATTGCAAACCTTCTGAGACGGATTAGGAAAGACAAAACTAATTCACCGGCTTCTGTAAGTGAACAAGAGGATGCAAAATGCTTGATTCTAAAAAGGAGTGCAAAAGCAAGTATATCAGAAAGAAATGGATGTCCTGAGTCAAGGAAAACAACTGCCAGGTTATAAAAACTGCAGGTTATATAACACAACTGCAATCGTATCTAGAGCAAAATAATCTTTTGAACCACTTCAATCAGGTTTTCGCCCAATCACAGTACAGAAACAGCACTTTTAAAAGTGCTTAACGATCTCCTTCTGGTTTCTGAATCTGGTGCACACAGTATCCTAGTTCTGCTTGATCTCAGTGCAGCCTTTGACACTGTGTGCCACTCCACGCTGCTTTCACGAATATCTTCGATAGGCATCACTGGTGCTGCTCTTCAGTGGTTGATCTCATATTTATCAGATCGACAGCAGTTTGTTAGATAGGCAAGGATTGATCAGGTACCGTTACTATCTCTCATGGTGTGCCTCAAGGTTCTGTACTTGGTCCTCTCTTATTTCTCATCTATGTGTTACCACTTGGTCAGATAATCAGACAGCATGGTCTTAACTTTCATAGTTATGCTGATGATACTCAAATTAATTTCACGGTTAAACCCAACTCAGCTTGTCTACCAGTTTCTGTTAACTCTTGCCTTCAGGAACTTAAAACCTGGATGAATGATAACTTAAAGCTAAATACTGATGAAACAGAAATCCTGTTGATTGGCCCTAAATCAAAAAATCTGACACATGATGACTTTTTCATTGATATTGATGGCATCCAGATTAGACCGTCAAAAACTGTGCGAAATCTGGGAGTACTGTTGACTCCACATTATCCCTCGAATCACATATTGGTATGACAGTAAAATCTTGCTTTTTCCATTTGCTAAATTTAGTTTGTATCCGCCATTCCTTAACTTTAGTGATGCTGAGACTGTTATTCATGCTTTTGTGACCTCTAGATTGGACTACTGTAACGCCTTATATAGCGGCTTACCTACTAAATCAATACACCGCTCCAATTGGTGCAAAAACTCTGCTGCTCGAGCCCTAACATTTAATAAAAATCAGCACACATCACTCCCATCCTCAACCAACTTCACTGGCTTCTCCTGTTGCCAGTCGATCCAGTTTAAACTCTTGGTTTTAGTCTATAAAGCCAGTCATGGCCCTGCACCAAAATACCTAACTGAATTAGTCCAGCCATATGTTCCTGCCTGACCTCAGATCTAGCAGCTAAAACCTGCTTGTCATCCCCAAGGTTAAATGCTCTACTGTGGGTGGAAGGGCTTTTTTAGTGTTACTGGCCCCAAACTATGGAATAAGCTGCCCCTGAATATCCAGAACGCACCTACTTCTACAGACTTTTAAGTCCCAACTTAAAACTCATCTTTTGCTCAGTAAGTAATCTGCTTTCTCTCACCTTCTCTTCCTTCATGTTATCTCACACTTCCATGTTTTGCTTTTTTATGACCACTTATTGTATTAATGTTCTTTTGATTTTTATGGCATTGTTGTTGTCTATCTTGTAGTTATTTGTTGTACACCCACTGATTGTACTTTTTTGTACTCCATTGTGTTTGACATTGGGTTCTTGAAAGGCGCTATATAAAATAAACATATTATTATTATTATTATTATTATTAATAAAAACTTCATGACCTGACGCCTTTCATCGATACGGATGATATGATCAAGGTGGGAGGAAGATTAAGCCACCCATCATGCACTCACTCCTTCAAGCATCCACTGATCCTTCCTAAAGATCATCATGTGACAAAGTTGATAATTGCACACTATCATGAAAGTGTAAAGCATCAGGAAAGGACTTCACAATCAATGAAATCAGATCTGTGGCTATTGGATACCTGGAATCAACAGAGCGGTTACATCTACATTCACAACTGTGTAACGTGTAGAAGGCTGAGAAAATCTGTTGAAGGCCAGCGGATGAGTGATGTCCCCACAGAACGCCACAGAGAGCCTTCCCCACCATTTGTGTATTGCGGCATGGATTGCTTTGGTCCTTTCATGACTAAAGAAGGGGAAGAAAACAGCAC
>JAGHMJ010006378.1:0-31817 GCA_018749465.1 Paracanthobrama guichenoti | reverse complement strand
AGTTAATACTTGTTCACTTGTAAAACTATTTTCTGTTTATTTTGATGAATAAAAAGAATTCCTTTTGATCAATAAATATGCTGTCATTAAAATATGTTAATATAGAAATATATCTGAAAATATAGAAACAAAATCATTTTAAAAAGTAAAGATTCTTAAAGCATTGAATAATATTTTAATATAGATTTACAGTAGTAGCAATAAATTATATTTTATTATATGATATGATTAATATGACATTTTTAAATCTGATGGTTTCATTATAAATATGGTGATTATCTCTAAGGTGGACGCCCAACTTAATATATGATACTTACAATCTGAATCTGACCATGTCATGTCAACAAATGTTAAAGTCAGCCGCTGTTTATTATCATGTTAATTATTGTGCCTTTTGCCCCAAATACCAGACTTTACATATTCTTCCGTTATTGAAAAACTGTTGCTTTAATGACCTTGAACAAAACTGACAAACATTAACAAGACCTTTGTTTCAAAATAAGAAAAACTGCATAAACAGAACAGACCGAACGCATGCAAGCTACACCCAGACAGCACGGTAACATTGATACAATGTTGAGTTTTGATCCAAACCATCATTTTGTTGAGATCTAGCATTAAAGATGTTTACAAAGTTGTTTTAGCATTGAAGTTTGTGAAAGTCGATAGCACACATTGCTCAAAACTGACATGTGTCAAGTGATTTGTGTCGATGAGCACAAGATCAAAAGAAGTATACTTTGCAGAACACTAGTGGGCATTCAACAAACAAATGATACTTTTCAATTCAAAGGGCATTTTTCAACATACAGATTTGCTCTAATCAAATTTTATTTCTTGAGTTAGTAAAGTGCTGTACAGTAAGACAATGTGCATATAAAAGAAAGCATAAAAAGAATCAATTTAGATACAAAATATAAACACATTAGACCAAACAATCCAAATAATTTAACATATAAACATTTACCAAGTATCGATGCCAATCATTAGAGAGAGAGAACAGATGAGATTTATAGAGGCGTGTTTAAACTGGCTGATGAATAGCAGACTTCTCACACTGCAAGGGCAGACAATGCTCCAGAGTTTAGGTGCTGCAGCAGAGAAGGCCCGCCACCTATTAGTGTTTACAGCCAAACCGTGGGACAGATAAAAGAAGCTGATCACATTCTTAAAAAGAGTTCTTTAGTAATGTAAGGAATCAGAAGGTCTATTATTTCAGATTTCAGAGAGCCCACCAGATAAAGCCTTGTACACTGAAAGAGCCAGATTTTTAAAATCGATTCTGAACTTAACAGGAGTTATAATGAGCATCAGACTGGGAGAAATGTGATCTCTCTTTTTGTTTTTAGAAGTCTCGCTGCAGCATTTTGGACAATTGCAAGAAGATCTTTGTAGTTTTTTTTTTGTCACAGTGAGGGTGGTACAGTCCAGGCGGGATGTTTGACAAGCGCTGAGAAGGTGTCATAAATCTTTTGGTGACTATTTTTTTTTACATTTTGAAATCGGTCAAATGAAGTGAAGTTGCCCTTTACCACTGAACTGATTTGTTTCTCAAAAAATTGCAACGAATCAAATGTTGTCCCAAGATTCAGTTACATTTTCAGGTTGAAATAGCGGAGACTGAACCTAAATTGAAAAGGAGATGAAGACCTGCATATTACTAGAAATCTAAATTTCAATTTTGTTTCATTTAATTAAGTCCAACAAGACAAGCACTGCGTGCGAACAGCATTTCGAGGATTACCATAAAATTTTCATTGCTGACCTTCAACAAAGCAGTTTCCGTGTACGTGATATTGATCTAAAACCAGACTGAAAAGTGATCAGAAATATTGGATATACTGATGTAGGGATTGAAACTGACAATGTTTCAACTTTCTCTAAGATCTTAGAAATAAGAGGCAACTTGGATAGAGGTCTAAAATTGTTGAGGTAGATGGTCAAGATGGGGTTTCTAAGCAGAGGGTGAACTACAGCATGTTTAAAACTAGCAGAGAACAATTCCAAGAGCTTAGAGAACTCATTAATAAAAGCTGTTACAGAAGAATCAAAGATTTCAAACACTTCCTTAAAAAGACGAGTTGGGATGACATCAAATAACTGGATGAAAACAAGTTAGTGAATGGGTACGAGTCAAAACAGATCGAGGGGATTATATATTGCTTATAACAAGACAAGGACTTTTGGTAAGGGCATTTTAGCACTGAATCAATCGTAAGACAATGCATATAATTAAACAGCATTCTCGGCCGATTTGCATTTTCAGTGATGAGTTTTGAGAGGAATTTAGATTTAGCCTCTTTCACTGATTTTTGGTAACTGGTTAGCGTGCAATTAAACATTAAGATACTTGAGTTTATCTCTTTTCCACTTCCGCTTCTGCAGAGAGAACAGACAACACTCTTGTCAATTTAAAGCGGTAAAATCATTTAACCAAGGCTGAGCGGGGCCCTTTTCCTTAGCTTTCCTGGGCTTAAGCAGGGAGCAACAGAGTCTACAAAGAAATGGAGCAGGATTTAGGAAAACCTCCAGCATCTCTTCAGTGTTTCATTCGTTGAAGAGATTGGTCGTATATAAAACACTATATAAATAAAGATGAGTTGTCTTGACTTTTAAAACAAAGCAAAAGTGGCTGTGATGACTTGAGGACTTCTTTCCAGTCTTCGGTCTCTCATGTTCTTGCTCAGACGTGGGCCGGCTCTGATCTCTTGTGCGGCTTGAGTTCCTGTCAGGTCGGGGTTGGACTTCAGGCTTCGGGTCAAGTCTCGAGCTCAAGCCCTCCACCAAGGACAGCAAGTGTTATTTCCTATCCAATACAAAGATTACATCAACGTGAACTCATGAATCTTTTTTTAGAGCTGATTTACAACAGAAACGAACTCTTGCAGTCGCATCACTGATTGTGTTATTTTCCTGTTTATTACTGTGAAGCCGCTCTGAAACAATCTGTATTGTATAAAGCGCTGTATAAATGAAGCTGACTTGACTATAACAAGAACATGAACACACATTTAAAAAACCTCACTACAAATAATCCAGAACTGAAGATAAATGATAATAATCCTACTCTGTCTGTTACACTTCCTCACACCTGAAATCACTGATCGAGTGAATCTCCTGAACTTCTCCTGAACTTCTCCAGATCATTTCTAATCCATTCATGTTGTAACATCTGCTCTAACGCCGGTCAATTTAGTTGGATCCAAGGCTTAGCACTGGCTAATCAGATCACTGCATTCTGTACAAATTTGATTAATGGAGAGAGCTGGTTAGTCATGACCATGTGACACGAATGTTGGCATCTATGAAAACAGCATCTGATGAACAATAAACTGAATGTATTTACACTTGAAAAATCTCACATCACCTTTACCTGTTTCTGTACAGAGCTTTTGCTTTATGTGTGTGTTTATCAATGTTGTCGATATTTTTCACTCACCTTTGGATAAGCTGGAGTTCAGAAATGTAACTTTGGCTTGTGTGATTTCCGCTCTAGTGCCAAAGGAGAACATGCGTTCACCATCCGGTACAACAACACCCTAGAGCCCAGACATTTGTTGGGACGGCGTGGAATCGAGATTCTGTGAAGACTTCAGGTGGGCAGTAACTCAGTAATCCTGTAAGCAAGACATTTGCGCATTGTTGAGCAATTTTTTCAAAGCGTCAAATCATCAGAAAGTCACTACATCCAGATTTCCACACTCCAGAAATACTCACCACGGTATATTTTGCTCGTAGCCGTCACCACTAAGTAGCTGACCGCAGCCAAAGTCGATCAGCTTGAGCTCTAACGTGTTTGTCTTCACCAGGAAATTCTGTGCATGAACGTCATTATGAAAAACGCCATGCTCGATGCAGTGTTGTACTGCCAGCACAGCCTGTCGCATGATGACCCGTGCTGTTGTTTCATCCGGTTGAGGTGAACGAATGATGAAGTCCAGCAAGCTCTCGCAGGGTTCAGGGAACTCCATTATGAGGTTGAATGTCCGAGGATGTTCAAACCAGTCGTACAGTCGTATGACGAGGGGCTCATGGGTTCTTGCCTCATCATGAGCAGCAGCGCCACTTCTGTAACGAGGTTCGGGATGCCCAGGCTAGAGAAAAGCAGTAGAGAGAAGGTTAGCTGGGTAGAAATCTGAAGAAAACATATCATTTTTAAACAACAAATACACATTCAACTTTTGACCAACTTACAATATCAAGATAACAATCGTTGTCAATCTCATGCAGCTGCTTGATGGCAACCTGCAAAAACAAACAGCGTTCAATAACAGTAACAGTGTTCAAGCGCCTGACTTTGCACATAACATTTACGATTTGAGCATCTAAGTATTAACCCATCTGTATTAAATATGTTTTGATGATGCAAGAGCAAAAATGTTTGTACAATTCAGCAAGATTGCTGTACCTTTTGCCATCAAATTTCCGTGTTCCTTGAACACTCTTCCGAATCCTCCGGATCCAATCATCTCTCCCACGTTATAGAGAGTCTGAAAGGAGTCTGAAAAACAAACAGAAAAATATGAGGAATATATGAGCTTGCTAGATCCTTTGTTTTATATTAAAAATATCAGTGCAAACAAGACGATAATACTGTTTAAAACAATGCTGGAGAAATAATGTCTGCAGACTGACCATTATTTGGCTTGACGCCGGAGTGATCTGGATCAGCTGATGATGGACCAGGATCAGGCTCTGGCTCCAGATCCGCTGGAGGAACAAAAGGCTCCACAACATCCACAGCACCGAGACAACAGCAGAGGAGCGAACGCTTCGTAGCCTTCCACGCGCTCCTGAGGAAAGAGCCGATTCCTTTCCTCTTCTTACGCTCTGTAGGTTTTTCTGACATGAAGAAAACAAAACTGAATTATTAGAAACATCTCTGACGTCAAATTAGGCGTTGATAAAATGACACAAGTTATATTTTACTGTTAAAATTGTTACCAGTCGAATTAAATTCAATGTGACTGTACACTTTACAGCGCCCAGCCTTATTTCAGTCTCACCTGTTGAGCTCTTGTTCACTGGTGAAGCCTCCATAAGGCCATTTGAAGTCTCCGCTGGCTCGACGGGAACTTGACCTGGCAGCGGAGGGCACATCCACTCTTCGAGGCTGTCGGACCTGGACGAACAACAGTCGCTGCAACTGCCCTGTTCGTTTCGGGCCATCGCCACTCCACCTCCAGTCGACGATGTACGAGCCTCTGCTGCTGAGGCTCAACGACTCTCTACAGAACCGCCTCACTATATTGTCCTCAGAGAGGGACAAAGACGATGTGGACATGATCGTGCCTGGTGAAGACATTTTTAATAATATTAATAATCAATGTCAGTGGTCACATCAAATTGTTACTTTATTTTTTTTCACATCTTTCTATTTTCAATGACACATTATTTGTTAACTGAGCCATAACTTCATTAATAAAAGCCTATTCTGACCTCGCCAAAGCGTTTTAGATGGAGTGGACGGGCGTCCATCATCTTGGCTCTGCCGGCTGCCGCTCTGCCACTCCCTCTTCCTGTCAGCCGGACCTGCGGACACAGAAACAGAAAACTCAGAAGACAGAAGTGCTAAATGTGTAGGAAGCTCCTGGATCTGTGTCTGGATCGGGTCTGGCAGCGGATCCTGATCACGCTCATCAGAACCGGGTCTCCAAACCTCCTGACCAGCCGTCTGAGAGAAGGCGGCTCTCCTGGATCTGGAGCGGCCTGAGGCTGGAATATTTCAGTAACATAACATCCCATAAACAAGGAAAAAACTAAAGCACTCACCTCCTCTTTCACCCATCATATTGGCCATCGACATCCTCCTCCAATCTGGAATAAAACAATACAAAACACAAAACAACACACAATACAATACAATAAACTCTCCTCAAAAATACTCCTCCCAGAAAAGAAAAGAAAAAAAAAGAAATAAAACTCCTAAAATAAGAAAAGAACAATCAGATAAAAGTATCCTTAGAAATAACAAGAACTATCCACATAATCTGTTTTCTTTGTGAAAATTCTTCCTTTAATCTTGATCCGTTGATAAATCAAGCAAATAAAATAAACAAATATGATCTTAAATCCTAAATATCACAGATGGTAAAGAAAACTGCGACTCCACTCTATTTCCTACAAAGTGCGAACCACCGCATCACTTACAGTCGCGATTCTTAAAGGGCCAGTGCACAATTTTAACATGTGACATATTTCAATGTAAACTTTGAGAATAATGATCTAAATAGCACACACAAATAAAGAAAGTTCACGATCTAAACACAAATACTTAAAGACTGAAATGCACCATCATTTGTAATATTTGTCAGTGAAAATAAGCAAAATAAGGCTCCTACATTACCGGCCCTAATTGTTCTCAAACTCTTTGAAACAATTACTTACATTGAAACTGAAGGAGCCGTATTATTTTAATATCTTTAGTAAATACTTAAAGTCCAAAGGAACACAAATTTGAGCTCTTCCAGATGTGTTGCTTTCACTATACTCATTCTGCCTCCTGCAACAGGCAAAGTTTTGTTATGGGTCTTTCTAAAATGTTAGTTTTTTTGTCTTAATGCGGACTTGTCGGACGAGACCCTTCTTATCTGGGATGGTTTCAATGACTACATTTAGATGGACAGCAGTAATCTAATTATTGACCTTATTCTGAATAAGACAATATTCTGATTAAGGTGTTTACATAACGCCAAATTGTTAGCCTCTAGAATTGTTAGCCTCTAGAATTGAGTACGGTTATACCAGAAATAGTGTCCCCAGAACAGACAGGCTTTATTAGGGGTCGACACTCATACACTAATTTAAGAAGACTGTTTAATATTTTGTATTCTCCTGCATCCAGGGATTCCCCAGAGGTGGTGGTGTCTCTGGATGCGGAGAAGGCATTTGATAGAGTGGAATGGAAATATTTATTTACAGTGTTGAAAAATTTTGATTTTGGCCCCAAATTTATATCCTGGGTCCAACTGTTATACTCTAATCAGTGAAAATGAGCAAAATAAGGCTCACTGATAAAAACAGCTTGTAGGATTTACTTGATAAAATCATTTTAATAATTTGCACTCAATTTTTCTCAGTAAATTTTACTGCTGTGATATGAAGTACAACTTACTTGCCAGGACCATGTTGATGTCAAACTCCTTAAAAAAGCAAAAGCAGCAATTACAGCATGTTACGCTATCCAAACCCCACACACTTCTCCATCCCAACAGCTGTTTGTTCAAACGCTTACCAACAAGTTTTATTCAAAGTTGAAACACAGACATTGTTTACAGGCATATTTCATCTGAAAATGAAGGAAAAGACTCGTATATATTAAACACGCAATCCAAGTTACAAAATAAATTACTCATAAAACGCAATTAATCCCAGCTATATAGGCCTGTAACTCACAAGCTTCATCCCGGACGGGATAAAAGCGTTAAAAGCAAAGGATATTATTTACAGTGGCGACACAGAAAGCGAGAGACGGACGCGAAACCGATCGCACGTTAGCTGTAGGAGTTTAGGGAACATTAGCTAATTCATGCATTCAATGCTAATTTATTTAACATTACGTATAAAACAGCTAATAAAACAAACAGTTAGCTTTATCATTACATATTGGTGACATTTAAAGCATTCGACCATTAAACTGATTCTTCCTTTTCTCAGTGCAGTTGGTCTTTTACGGAGAAGATTTGAGCCCTGTCCCTTGCTCGTCAAATGACAAGTTATGTAACGTTAGTGCCTGCTCATAAACGACAACACGATTTTGAAGTCAAACGTCAAATCACAAAAAAAACCAAACAAAACAAACAAACAGTGATTTTACGGCATGAAACAACTCCAGACAAATTCCGCTTTCCATTTCCAACCGTTCACTCATTTATGAAGTTTTTACATTTTCAACGCATCCAAATTACAACAAACTAAATTACAAATGTAAAATCCAAATGAATCCTTATCACGAGCTTAATCCTGAGCTGAGAAGATAAAACATAAAAACAGAAGTGTATAGCCAACGTTACTTACGAAAAACACGGCACAAAATCGTTTTAGATGCAGTATTTACTGTTTTGTTCTAGTTCAGCAGCGAAAATAGTTCCAAACAAAGATCACAGCAGAACCATAACGCATCTCACAGAAACAGTGTTACTGAATCATTCAGCGTTTTGAATGAATCGGTTGAATCAAAGATTCAATAACCTATTAAATAAAACGACTGCCTCGTTCTTTGAATGAATCAGCCGTTTCAACGAATCGACTCAATGATTCACTCATTAAGACGGTCACCTGCCGCCACCTACTGGTGCTTAAGTTTCATGTTTAAACATTCTTTCCAACATTTCTTATTTATATATTAAACAATTCTCATAATTTTTTTTTATGCATTTGTAATTTTTCAGTGTAATTTAATTTGATGGGTAACAGCCCTATAGCATCTTATTCTAATTTAATGTAGGCCTATAGATCAAATTTAAGAATATAAACTGAAAGCTGAAGCATAGCCTATATTTAATAAGATTATGGAAAAAATGCCCTTTATAAAATGTAAAAATATCAGAGATATTCAGATTTAAATATGAATAACACACACACAAAAAAAATCCGGACAAGCAAATTGTGTACAGTCAGCGCTCAGTGTCCTATTTGGATCACATTCACAAGTGCTATTTTGATTTCTTGGCCACACAGATTTACACAACGAGGACTTCAGGCAAGAGGAAAGTACAAGAGCATCTGTACAAGAACAAGACAAGCAGGCAGGAGTTTGATTCCAACAGCGCCTTTTTTGTTATAAAAAAGGCTAAACTGCCATTTATGACACATTTAAGAAAGAAACATGTCTTGACAAAGATGATAGGATGCCATAACACTTTTGTCGTTTGAAAGTGAACTAAAAGAATATGATGATATTATCAACATCTTCAATTGAAAACCCAGCCAACTCTGACTTGTTTAAAGCAGACATCAGCCGTACAAGGTAAGCTATGGGGAGGTTGTTAGTCTGGCCCGCCGTGGCAGCCGCTGACACTTGATCGCACGGAGCTTAGTGCTTACAGGTGAAGTATTTAAATATTGAAATATGAAATCTGTGGTGAAATGGCCTTTTTGTCGTATTGGTTCCTAGCTCTGGTGCAGCACTCTGGGTGGGACTGACCGGCTTTGTGCCCCCATAACGCCGTTGGATATTTCAGTTATGCTGGCAGATCACCCCAAGTCAACACTTGGAGTTAGGACTAGGGTGTGGCCTGTAAGGTGGGTGGGTGGGACACAGGCCACACCCTAGGTTCCCAAAAAAGACAAACAATTATGTAAAAAAATAGGTCTATGATGATAGCCACGTGTTGATGAAGTGACTCGAGGCGTTTTGCAGGTGACTTTCACATTAATATTTGAAAAGATATATTTGACATTTTTCAAACGACTGCCTTTATTTGAGCGAACGCAGCGGTCTCAACAGGGATAGCTGCAGGTCGGAGTGATGGCGTGCCGAGCTGCTGAGAGAGAAACAAGTGCAAAATGCTTGATCGATCACGTGATTGACGTACTTCAGCTAGTTCTGGGAAGTGCTTTCGCCAATAGTTTGAGAGACAGAACTGTGATTTTTGGTCATTTTAAGTCAATAAATGCATTGATTTACAATATCTATATAACACACCGACATGTGAATGTAGTATGTGTGTGTGATAGATTTTATGTTGGTCTCAGCATTGAAAGAAATGGGACAGAAGGTTTTCTCCTGTATGTGGAAGCTGTATTCTCTATGTTCCTATGTTTAACATATGGGACCCATCCCTGTAAGGAATAGGTTTCTGTTAAGGGTCTTCAGGGGCTCAAGGAGAGCCTGGATGGTGGACAAGGAGAGTACCATATTTGAGCTATAGGATGTACTCTCTCTCTCATTGGTTAAACCTTTTCTACACCCCTTGTATTCTTTGTATATAACTACCAATCCTACAGCAATTGAAATGAGATGTTACACTCTCCCTCAGCGCTGAGTATCTGTTCATTCAATTGCCAATGCAGAAAACTGGGATGAGGCACGAAGGGCAAAAACCTAACAATGCGTGTCTCTAATTCTGAAATCTTCTCCGTCAGCCTGACTATCTCCTTACATTTATCACATGTGAAGCCCTGCTCGCCAACGGAGACAGATACACTAAACATGAAACATGCGGTGCAAGTGACAATGACTGGAGAAGAAGACATGGCTTACCGTATTTGTTGATTAATCCAACTTACCAAAGTTATTTGATGGAGTCTATTTACTAATCCAACTCACCACAGTTGTTTAGTAAACTCAGTAAACAGGAAACCCGGGTGCAGAGATGGCAAGCTAACATGCTAGCGAAAAGCTAACGTGTGATAGTGATTTAGATTAAAAGCTAGTGACGTCAGATTTAATGTGGTAGGCAATGTTAGACAATATATGAAGATGAGTAGGTTATAATTACATACCGGTCGGATATATAACATACATACATATATCCGACCGACCGACCGACAGACATACGTACATATATATATATATATATATATATATCCGACCGACCGACAGACATACATACATATATCCGACCGACCGACCGACAGACATACGTACATATATCCGACCGACCGACAGACATACATACATATATATATCCGACCGACATACATACATACATATATCCGACCGACCAACAGACATACATACATACATATATATAACACACCTACCTGCCTACATACCTACCTACCTGTCTACACACCTACCTACACACACACCTATCTGTCTATCTATCTATGCCCACCACCACCCCTTCACTTTGGAAGGACAATATCTATCTAACAGTCTGCCTACCTGACCGACCGACCGACATACATACATACATACATATATCCGACCGACCGACAGACATACATACATAAATATATCCGACTGACCGACTGACAGACATGCATAAATATATACATATAACCGACCGACCGACAGACATACATACATACACATATCCGACAGACAGACATACATACATACATATATCCGACAGACATACATACATACATATATCCGACCGACAGACATACATACATACATACATATATCCGACCGACCGACGACAGACATACATACATACATATATCCGACCGACAGACATACATACATACATATATCCGACCGACAGACATACATACATACATATATCCGACCGACCGACCGACATACATATACATACATATATCCGATCGACCGACCATACATACATACATATATCCGACCGACAGACGACATACATACATATATCCATGACATACATACATATATCCGACCGATCGACATACATACATACATATATCCGACCGACAGACATACATACATACACATACATACATACATATATCCGACCGACGACTGACATACATACATACATACATATATCCGACCGACAGACATACATACATACATATATCCGACCGACAGACAGACATACATACATATATCCGACCGACCGACAGACAAACATACATACATATATCCGACAGACAGACAGACATACATATATCCGACAGACAGACAGACATACATATATCTGACCGACCGACATACATACATACATATATCCGACAGACAGACAGACATACATATATCCGACCGACCGACAGACAGACATACATATATCCGACAGACATACATACATACATACATATATCTGACCGACCGACCGACAGACATACATATATCCGACCGACTAACAGACATATATACATATACATATCTATATTACATATCTATGACAATATATGAAATCAAACCTTGAGTGTTCGGGACATGGTGAAGAGTTCTCCAGGAAAGCATGGCCGTCAGCTCTGGATTAGACTCGAACAACATTACTCTCCCCGGAAGGGGTAACGGAGCTGAATCTTCATCTCTGGAGGACTCTAGCCCACCCTCTGATGCAGCGAATGAGATGCTGTGTCCACCATGAGAAGGACCACCTGGAAGCTCCACAGCTTGCGATGCGATAGAGTGGGGGTCTATCTATCTCTCTGTCTGTTTATCTATCTATCTACACCCACCACCACCCCTTCACTTTAGAAGGACAATATCTATCTATCTGCTTGCCTACCTGCCTACACACCTATCTATCTATCTATCTATGCCCACCACCACCCCTTCACTTTGGAAGGACGATATCTATCTATCTGCTTGCCTACCTGCCTACACACCTACCTGCCTACATACCTACCTACACACCTATCTGTCTATCTATCTACACCCACCACCACCCCTTCACTTTGGAAGGACAATATCTATCTAACTGTCTGCCTACCTGCCTACACACTATCTATCTATCTATCTATCTATCTATCTATCTATCTATCTATCTATCTATCTATCTATCTATCTATCTATCTATCTATCTATCTATCTATCTATCTATCTATCTATCTATCTATCTATCTATCTATGCCTACTCATACTACCACCACCCCTTCACTTTGGAAGGACAATATCTATCTATCTGTCTGTCTACTTGCCTACTACACCTACCTGCCCTGCCTACACACCTGCCTACCTACACTATCTATCTATCTATCTATCTATCTATCTATCTATCTATCTATCTATCTATCTATCTATCTATCTATCTATCTATCTATCTATCTATCTATCTATCTATCTATCTATCTACCCCCACCACCCCTTCATTTGGAAGGACATTATCTGTCTGTCTGCCTACCTGCCAACACACCTACCTGCCTACATACCTACCTACCTACACACACACCTATCTGTCTATCTATCTATGCCCACCACCACCCCTTCACTTTGGAAGGACAATATCTATCTAACTGTCTGCCTACCTGACCGACCGACCGACATACATACATACATATATATCCGATCACCGACCGACATACATACATACATACATACATATACATACATATATCCGACAGACAGACATACATACATATATCCGACCGACAGACAGACATACATACATATATATCCGACCGACAGACATACATACATACATATATCCGACCGACCGACAGACATACATACATACATATATCGACAGACATACATACATACATATATCCGATCGACCGACAGACATACATACATACATATATCCGACCGACAGACATACATACATACATACATATATCCGACAGACAGACAGACATACATACACCGACATACATATATCCGACCGACGACAGACATACATACATACATACATATATCTGACAAACATACATACATACATATATCCGACCGACAGACATACATACATACATATATCCGACCGACAGACATACATACATACATATATCCGACAGACAGACAGACATACATACATACATATATCCGACCGACCGACAGACAGACATACATACATATATCCGACAGACCGACAGACATACATACATATATCCGACCGACCGACCGACAGACAGACATACATACATATATCCGACCGACCGACAGACAGACATACATACATATATCCGACCGACCGACAGACATACATACATATATCCGACCGACCGACCGACATACATACATACATATATCCGACCGACCGACAGACATACATATATCCGACCAACTAACAGACATATATACATATACATATACATATCTATATTACATATCTATGACAATATATGAAATCCAACCTTGAGTGTTCGGGACATGGTGAAGAGTTCTCCAGGAAAGCATGGCCGTCAGCTCTGGGTTAGACTCGAACAACATTACTCTCCCCGAAAGGGGTAACGCAGCTGAATCGTCATCTCTGGAGGACTCTAGCCCACCCTCTGATGCAGCGAATGAGATGCTGTGTCCACCATGAGAAGGACCACCTGGAAGCTCCACAGCTTGCGATGCGATAGAGTGGGGGGGCTATCTATCTCTCTGTCTGTTTATCTATCTATCTACACCCACCACCACCCCTTCACTTTGGAAGGACAATATCTATCTATCTGCTTGCCTACCTGCTACACACACCTACCTGCCTACATACCTACCTACCTACCTACACACCTATCTGTCTATCTATCTACACCCACCACCACCCCTTCACTTTGGAAGGACAATATCTATCTAACTGTCTGCCTACCTGCCTACACACCTACCTATCTATCTATCTATCTATCTATCTATCTATCTATCTATCTATCTATCTATCTATCTATCTATCTATCTATCTATCTATCTATCTATCTATCTATCTATCTACGCCCACCACCACCCCTTCATTTGGAAGGACATTATCTGTCTGTCTGCCTACCTACCTGCCTACACACCTATCTATCTATCTATCTATCTATCTATCTATCTATCTATCTATCTATCTATCTATCTATCTATCTATCTATCTATCTATCTATCTATCTATCTATACCCACCACCACCCCTTCATTTGGAAGGACATTATCTGTCTGTCTGCCTACCTGCCAACACACCCACCTGCCTACATACCTACCTACCTACACACCTATCTGTCTATCTATCTACGCCCACCACCACCCCTTCACTTTGGAAGGACAATATCTATCTAACTGTCTGCCTACCTGCCTACACACCTATCTATCTATCTATCTATCTATCTATCTATCTATCTATCTATCTATCTATCTATCTATCTATCTATCTATCTATCTATCTATCTATCTATCTATATCTATCTATCTATCTATCTATCTATCTATCTACGCCCACCACCACCCCTTCACTTTGGAAGGACAATATCTATCTAACTGTCTGCCTACCTGCCTACACACCTATCATCTATCTATCTATCTATCTATCTATCTATCTATCTATCTATCTATCTATCTATCTATCTATCTATCTATCTATCTATCTATCTATCTATCTCGCTTCACCACCACCACCCCTTCACTTTAGAAGGACAATATCTATCTGTCTGCAATATCTATCTCTGTCTGCCTACCTGACCGACCGACCGACATACATACATACATACATATATCCGACCGACTGACCGACAAGACAGACATACATACATACATATATCCAACCGACCGACAGACATACATACATACATATATCCGACCGACCGACCGACAGACAGACATACATACGTACATATATCCGACCGACAGACATACATACATACATATATCCGACCGACAGACCGACAGACATACATACATATATCCGACAGACATACATACATACATATGTCCAACCGACGATATGACAGACATACATACATACATATATCCGACCGACGACCGACAGACATACATACATACATATATCCGACTGACCGACCGACAGACATACATACATACATACATATATGATATATATACATATAGACATACATACATACATATATCGACCGACATACATACATACATACATATATCCGACCGACCGACATACATATATACATACATATATCCGACCGACAGACCATACCGACAGACACAGACACATACATACATATATCCGACCGACCGACATACATACATACATACATACATATATCCGACCGACGACATACATACATACATACATATATACATATATCCATATACCGACCGACCGATATACATATATACATACATACATATATCCGACCGACCGACATACATATATACATACATACATATATCGACGATACATACATATATCCGACCGACCGACAGACATACATACATACATACATATATCCGACCGACCGACATACATACATACATACATACATATATCCGACCGACAGACATACATACATACATATATCCGACCCGACCGACCCGATCCGACCGATCGATCGACAGACGACCGACATACATACATATATCCGAACGACCGACCGATCGACAGACATACATACATACATATATCCGAACGACCGACCAATCAACAGACATACATACATACATATATCCGACCGACCGATCGACAGACATACATACATACATATATCCGACCAACCGACCGATCGACAGACATACATACATACACATATCCGACCGACCGACTGACAGACATATACATATACATATTACATATATCTGACAATATATGAAGTCCAACCTTGAGTTTTCGGGACATGGTGAAGAGTTCTCCAGGAAAACATGGCCGTCAACTCTGGGTTAGACTCGAACAACATTACTCTCCCGGAAGGTTCAATCTTCATCTCTGGAGGACTCTAGCCCACCCTCTGATGCAGCGAATGCTAAACAAAGTGACAAAATAAAAAAGCATAACAATAATCAGCAATCAATGTGACATTATAACAAATGACAATCTGCAACTGTAAACACTAAACATTATGACAAAAAAGCATAACTTTCTATCTATCTATCTATCTATCTATCTATCTATCTATCTATCTATCTATCTATCTATCTGTCTGTCTGTCTGTCTGTCTGTCTAGCGGTCTAGCTATATCTAAACAACTAACATAATATATACAGAATATATATAATAAAACAGTTATAAATCAGAGATAAATTGACAAGCTGACAATTAACCCTAATTACTAACCCTTACCAAATGCCATATGCATATGCTTCTCAAACATATGTACACAATTTTATCTATACATATAGATATATAATTGTACCTAGCGTTGATGTCGCTGATGGTGCGGCACAAACGCCGCGATGTCGCAGATTCACTTCTCGACACTGCATTCTCACGCGATCGATCACTCATGACGTCATAACAGCGCCCAACGGCACCAGAATTCCTGAGTATATGCTTAAAGGGATCAAAATAAAATAAAGCCATCTTTTACTCACCCTGCTGTTGTTTCAATGCCCTGTGTCCTTCTATCTTTCGAACCTCAAAAGCAGAGATAATTAATAAAAATAAAAATAAAAAGTCCTGCACGCTCCTCCATATAACGGCAGCGAATGGCCACCAAGCTAAAACTTTACTTAAAAGGATACAAAAGTATCACGCAATGATAAAGTGAGACGCGTGGCATATGTGGAAAGTGTTCAGGAGACATACTTTAAGGTTTTATGAGAAAGAAACCGTATTATTCAGTCAAAATACTGAGCTCGACCAGCGTTTCTGTGAGTGTGCGAGCCCTCTCATGTTTACTATAACCGCACTGTTGCCATGGTACCCAGGATATGCACACCATTTTGAGAAATCAGGCTCAATAGAAACAAACACGACTCTCGTCTTTTCTATAAGGTATATGATAAGAAATAATAATAATAATAATAATAATAATAATAAGGTAAACGTCTTGAAGTGAATGTTGTGTAGCGTTGTCATGACAACATTGCATGAGCGGCTACTGAAGGCTCATACACACTCACAGGAATGCGCACAGCAAAACCTACACACACATATCTATCTATCTATCTATCTATCTATCTATCTATCTATCTATCTATCTATCTATCTATCTATCTATCTATCTATCTATCTATCTATCTATCTATCTATCTATCTATCATCTATCTATCTATCTATCTATCTGCAATAATAATATGCAGTACATCCATCTATCTAGTGCCATGGAAGCAACTAATGTGTGTGTGTGTGCTATTCATATTTTATGCTATGACTTCTGTAGAGGACACAAGGACACACAGTTATTAAAACAATAAAATGGCATAATAAGTTTAGACAAATAATTCGAAAACTCAACTTAATTCATGCTTAAAAACCTAGTTATTGTTTCAGTAAATTGGCCAATGACACCAAGATAAAAAAAAAAAAAATGTTTTAGTCATCGTGTGAGCCACACTGGTCAAAATGTTTTTTCACCATTTGTTATATACAGATGTCATGCTTTTTTATGTTCTGTTGACACTAACTGCTTTCTGTTGTGTACAATAATACAATAATGTCAGTTTTTTCTAGCTGAATGCTTTACTGTAAATACAGATTCAGACAGTAGGTAAAAATTGACTGGGAAAAGTAAAAAATATATTACACGAAAAGAAAAGAAACATTTGTATTTATACAGTAAATTCTTTTTAAATGTGTTACATATAAGTTTAACATTCACTGTTGTTTGTTCATTTTACACTCTGTTATGTCTTTCTCTACACACACATATCTTCTTGCATACAGTTGTGGTCAGAATTATTGGCAC
The DNA here is from genome assembly GCA_018749465.1 of Paracanthobrama guichenoti. NCBI lineage: Eukaryota > Metazoa > Chordata > Actinopteri > Cypriniformes > Gobionidae > Paracanthobrama > Paracanthobrama guichenoti. The sequence goes on along the minus strand of JAGHMJ010006378.1, from coordinate 13,737 downwards.
CCCTGGTAAATATGATCAAAGATGGCTGTAAAAATAAATCTGCATTGTTTATCCTTTTGATCTTTCATTGAAAAAAAAAAAAAAAAAAAAAAAAAATCTAACTTTTCATTAAAGTAAAAGAATTGAAAGTGTGGGGTAAATCACATTATGAAATAAATGCTTTTCACACTGGCCACAATTATTGGCACCCTTTTATTAAATACTGTTTGCAACCTCCTTTTGATAACAGCTCTGAGTTTTCTCTTATAATGCCTGATGACTTCAGAGACCAGAGACCATTCCTCCATACAGAATCTCTCCAGATCCTTCAGATTCCCAGATCCATGTTGGCGCTTCTCTTGAGTTCAGCCACTCATTCTCTATAGGGTCGATCGACAGATACATACATACATACATATATCCGACCGACCGACCGATCGACATACATATACTGTTACCGATGAAATGATAACATTAAGTTGGATTTTGATTTTGTCCTTTATTCCTCTTGTGCAGAACTCACAATGTACACATTTGGTCGTTGTTGTAGTTAGATTTTGTTGAGTATTTGTGTGTATGTGGTACATATGTGTGTGGTCAAACTGTAAAACAAAAAACAATCTACAATTAGTATTTAGTATTATTTACATCATCAAACATTCTCTGCATCACAAACGCATATTAAACTTTATCAACTAAATGTAACATATTTTGCATTAACATTTCAACAAGCAACGTAAAAACACAGTAAATAGCTACACAAACATTAAAACACAAGCGTATAATATTAGACGTTTAGGCGCTAATGGCAAATAGCGATCTATATTAGTATCACATCAGAAACTATCAATTTACTTAAACAACATATTAATTACTCACCACGCTGGGAATATAAAGTTTAAATTGTAATTTTGAACTGTAATTGTAGTAAAGTCTAGTGAAGCTTTAACATGAGAACATTAAAGGGGCAGCACCCTACACATACATAAATATATATATATATCCGACCAACCGACAGACAGACATACATACATATATCCGACCGACCGACAGACATACATAAATATATATATATATCCGACCAACCGACAGACAGACATACATACATATATCCGACATCGACCGACAGAGACATACATAAATACACATTCAACATCTGAAATCTCCGGTCTCAGTCCATTCAAAAGGCTAGTCGCCAAATGACTTTCCCCACGTGGTTGGTCTGTTACCACGATCTGTTGGTTCAGTCAGCCCGCTGTGGTTGCAAAACACGTATAGAGCCGCATACAACACTCTCACCTGGTTCTTGACGGCAGTGGCTCACTCTAGACATGTCAATGCGTGCTGGAAATGCTTTTCTCACAGCTCAGCCAGGCCCGCCACAGCTGCTCGACATCCGTCGCTCAAAGCATGTTGCCAGGTGATGTGACTTCGTCTGTGATCTGTTGCTGGTAATTCTGCGCTGATCTTGTGCCAGTTCATTCCTCCCAGCTTGGTCATCATGAGTCTTTTCAGTTCATTTACTGTCGGGCTGAACTCTTGGCAGAATGCAATCTGTTCGTGGCGAAAACGGTCCCCTGCGTCGCCGGGATTCGGCAGGTGGGCCATTGCCTCTTTCATGTCGGATAAGTTCCATGGGCGGAACACTAATTCTATAGAATTTATTCCCATAACTTCCACCATAGGTGCTGTGATGTTCACCTGCTCTTCTTCCGCAGTTCTGTCCCAGTTCTTTCTTTTCTCCGGCAGGGCATCTCGAATTCTTCCTCCTCCTCGCCGCTTTCTGAGAGGGTATCAGGATTCAGATCGAAGTCCCCTTCTGACTCTAGCGCTCTGGCCCGCACGCGTGTTGGATCGTAACGTTACATCATAAGATCGTGCACCTTCTTTTCTTAGTTTCGTCTTCCGGATCGCTAGTCTCTTTCTCCTTTCGGGTGGCGGTGTTTCCGCCGGAAGGTTTCAGCCATGCGCGCTCCTCAGTTGATCGCACGCCTCCTTCTGTTGTCTGTTCAGGTGTGCGTGCGTCCTCTTCTCTCTGCCGGGGCTGTAGTTGTTCTGGCTGGTTGAATTGGCTGGTTCGGGCGGGAAACGGAGAGCAGTCGAGGTCGGGGTCCACTTTCAGGCCTTGGAGCTCCGCATTGGGATAAATTGTGTAACTCGGCGGTGTTTCATGTGGAAAAGCACAAGCATAAGATGTGTTAGTTATAGTAATCTCATTCTGTGGAGGCGCAGTCGCCTTTTCTTCACTTTTCTTTTCTTTTTTCAACATTCTCCTCTCTCTTTTATCTGCCTCTTCCACCCAACAATTAATTGTTTTCTCACAATTCCCACACACGTTTCTTAACACAACCCTCTGTTTTGTCACTCCATTCCTGGATTGATAATTTCACCATTTTCAACCTTGTACTACTAAATGTTCCTTCTTTTGGGAAATCATGATATTTTACTAATTTTTCTATATCCCCCATGCATCTTTGGCCATATAATTTTTTCATTTGACAAAATACCGGTGTATCATATTCTGCTAGCTTGCTTTGGGATTTCCCCATATTGGCAATCTGTTTCTGTGGTCTTTCGCGTGCACGCTAATAATCTGTCAGACGTCTCTGTACAGATCTAATCCTTAACCCAGGATAGACAGTTCGGACGCTTACTCAAGCGTCCTCTATGTGATTTCAATTCTCCCAGAATTTCTTGACCACTCTTGTGATTTCAATTCTCCCAGAATATCTTAATCACGCTGACCACAGAACTCAGATTTCCCCTATGGTTTTATCCTTTACAATTAATTTTTCAATTCAATTAAACCCAAATTCTTATTTAAAATTCTTCCCCAAATTTTTAGGTTTGTCTCTTACCAGAAGCGTTTTGTTGCCATTTCCGGGTTCGTTTTCTCTGATTCCAGTGGTCGGACTCTCCTGGGCCTGTGGCGTCGGTCCCTCGTCCCTGAATCTAACGGGGTAGGGCTGACTTGAGTCAGGATTGCAGGTCACTGGCACCCTCCAGGTCCAGAAGGCTTGTCCAAGGAATCCCGGTTCTGACACCAAATTGTGATGGCAAAACAGCTGCTTCACTGAATAAGAGACAAAGCCTTACCAATGGTCTTTATAAAGCTTTTATTCTTGCAAGAAGAGCCACACTCAGTACAACCGTCAGTGTCTGTACCAAGTGTGAACTGAGGAACCAAAGGATGGCCCTAGCCCTTATACCCCTCAATGTCCCGTACTTCCCCCATTAGTGTTTGTGTTCAAGGGTCAGAGTGACTGAATCCTGCTGTGCGTGGTGGGGGGTTTTACGATCGTGCATGAGAATGTGAGGTGTGGTCGATATACATTTTAATGAGATAGATGTGTGATTCAATCAGCCCCATCTGACACCTAAGGCCCGGGAGAGTCTCCAAACTAGGAGTCCCGTGACCCCCTGTTAAGAAGGTGTTTTTGTGTGGCAGAGACAGATGTTGACTTCTGTGTGAACTCAAACACACACAACATCTTTACATTTACATAATTTATTTGAATATTTAATAAACCAACTTTTCATTTAAAAACTTTTCGACGCTGAAATCATGTATGTGCTCTGTACAGAACACCGTTAACGCTCATCATCTTCCTACACGCAGTGGAGGCGGTACTTTTCCCACTTTTCTCAATCTATTGGTCCAAAAGACATCAATCAAAATGTGGACTGTCCAATGGGTATTCACCCAGGGAATGATCACACAAACAAGCTTGTCTGACTCTCAACAACGGAGGTGTGGTCGTTGGCGTGTGGTGAATAGCGAAAAGTGTACAGAACATGGTTAGTCTACGTTAGCTTAACATTTCCAGTTGTTGGGTTAAACCTGCTGGGTTATCCAGGGCCTGAAATTAACACCCGACCACCCGGTAACTTCACCAGTAATAATAATATTAATTTATTTCTGTTTAACGGTTCCTGAACGCTGTAAATAACAGCTAACGTTACCAGGACCTGTCTACGTGACTAAATCAGCCACTGACACAACCGTGTGATTTGTTTACACAGGAGCTGCGGTAGGTCTATTTCCGGTCTGTGGTCTAACGTTATATCTGTGGACTCAGATGCTGACGCCTCTCACACAAAGAAACTCAGTTAACATAAGCGGTTAAAATGACAAACTGTGGAGTTTTTATATTTATAACATGTGATACAGTTAAGCGACATCACACAAGAGTGCTGTTTTCCTGAATAGTCTACCATCACGATTGAAAATGACACGGATTTCATATGACAGTTCCATAAACAATTAATTAACATTAAGTCACTTACATTTTAGATGCAGTATTTACTGCTTTTGTTCTAGTTCAGCAGCGAAAATAGTTCCAAACAAAGATCACAGCAGAACCATAACGCATCTCACAGAAACAGTGTTACTGAATGATTCAGCGTTTTGAATGAATCGGTTGAATCAAAGATTCAATAACCTATTAAGTAACGACTGCCTCGTTCTTGAATGAATCAGCCGTTTCAACGAATCGACTCAATGATTCACTCATTAAGACGGTCACCTGCCGCCACCTACTGGTGCTTAAGTTTCATGTTTAAACATTCTTTCCAACATTTCTTATTTGTATATTAAAACATTCTCATAAAAAAATGTAATGCAGTTGTAATTTTTCAGTGTAAATTATTTAATTTGATTGGTAACAGCCCTATAGCATCTTATTCTAATTTAATGTAGGCCTATAGATCAAATTTAAGAATATAAACTGAAAGCTGAAGCATAGCCTATATTTAATAAGATTATGGAAAAAAATACCCTTTATAAAATATAAAAATATCAGAGATATGCAGATTTAAATATGAATAACACACAAAAAAAAGAAAAAATCCGGACAAGCAAATGTTTCACTCAGACAAGTGAATGACAGCACGTGAACAGGCTTAATGTCGAGCCCTGTGAGGCAAAAACAAAACCAAAACACTGGCAGGTAAAAGTCACTGTGGCTGGTGGTCGAAAAAGTTAATTTCAGGCCCTGGTCGCAACGCTTGGTTGTTTTGACCCAGCACTGGGTTGTTTCACGAGCTTTGCGCCTTGAAGACGTTTAAATTCGCTCCCAAACTGTCATTTTGAAAGGACAAAGGGGCAAAGATGTTTTAAGGTACGTTCATGTAATGTTTTCATTAATAATAATTTTAATTAGCATAATTATAGGTATAGTTTTTTCACGGCAACAATTCTTAAACATAGCCTACTAAAGTGATACGTTAACTTAGACGACAAAAGTTTTACCTCATAATCCGATGCCATGTATTGACTCACATAACGTACGTTAGTCATGTTAGTTTGGTATGTGAGACGAATTTAAATTAATAGAGTTTGCGATTATTTATTACATGGAACCCTGACGGTACCCCTCGGCGTCACGCTATGGACGAACTGGGAACTCCATTGCTTTCAATGGGAAAACTTTGGCGTCAACAAAAGAATTCTATCGGTATGAAATCGCGCTGAAGAAGTCTCATTCAGAACACATGGCGATGTTTGGCATCAGTTCACGTGTGCCACATGTTGGTGAGTAGTCATAAATATTATGTCCTAATGTTTGATGTAAAGTATTTTCTGCTTGTCGTTATCGATCGGATTATGTTCAGTCACTGCATTATATCTGTCATCTCCACTGAGACTTTGCATTTCTTTGCTTTCTAAATCAACACACCTTACTAATAATTGCTCTCATCCAACTGGTTCTCAGGTCCTCATTTCTGTGGAAGAAAGAAATGGCGATCTCAAATGTTGTACCGGAACTTCCAGTAGGAGATCCAGAAGTAAGGAAAGTGCAGACATTTCAAACAGAAACCACTGAAAGTAAAGATCTTGTAGACCATTTGTCTAAGTTCTCATCTTGGTCTAATGCTGTCAAAGCCATTGCACACCTTCTGAGACGGATTAGGAAAGACAAAACTAATTCACCGGCTTCTGTAAGTGAACAAGAGGATGCAAAATGCTTGATTCTAAAAGGAGTGCAAAAGCAAGTATATCAGAAAGAAATGGATGTCCTGAGTCAAGGAAAACAACTGCCAGGTTATAAAAACTGCAGGTTATATAACACAACTGCAATCGTATCTAGAGCAAAATAATCTTTTGAACCACTTCAATCAGGTTTTCGCCCCAATCACAGTACAGAAACAGCACTTTTAAAGTGCTTAACGATCTCCTTCTGGTTTCTGATTCTGGTGCACACAGTATCCTAGTTCTGCTTGATCTCAGTGCAGCCTTTGACACTGTGTGCCACTCCACGCTGCTTTCACGAATATCTTCGATAGGCATCACTGGTGCTGCTCTTCAGTGGTTGACCTCATATTTATCAGATCGACAGCAGTTTGTTAGGATAGGCAAGGATCGATCAGGTACCGTTACTATCTCTCATGGTGTGCCTCAAGGTTCTGTACTTGGTCCTCTCTTATTTCTCATCTATGTGTTACCACTTGGTCAGATAATCAGACAGCATGGTCTTAACTTTCATAGTTATGCTGATGATACTCAAATTAATTTCACAGTTAAACCCAACTCAGCTTGTCTACCAGTTTCTGTTAACTCTTGCCTTCAGGAACTTAAAACCTGGATGAATGATAACTTAAAGCTAAATACTGATAAAACAGAAATCCTGTTGATTGGCCCTAAATCAAAAAATCTGACACATGATGACTTTTTCATTGATATTGATGGCATCCAGATTAGATCGTCAAAAACTGTGTGAAATCTGGGAGTACTGTTTGACTCCACATTATCCCTCGAATCACATATTGGTATGACAGTAAAATCTTGCTTTTTCCATTTGCGAAATTTAGTTCATATCCGCCGTTCCCTTAACTTTAGTGATGCTGAGACTGTTATTCATGCTTTTGTGACCTCTAGATTGGACTACTGTAACGCCTTATATAGCGGCTTACCTACTAAATCAATACACCGTCTCCAATTGGTGCAAAACTCTGCTGCTCGAGCCCTAACATTTAATAAAAAATCAGCACACATCACTCCCATCCTCAACCAACTTCACTGGCTTCCTGTTGCCAGTCGCATCCAGTTTAAACTCTTGGTTTTAGTCTATAAAGCCAGTCATGGCCCTGCACCAAAATACCTAACTGAATTAGTCCAGCCATATGTTCCTGCCCGGACCCTCAGATCTAGCAGCGAAAACCTGCTTGTCATCCCCAAGGTTAAATGCTCTACTGTGGGTGGAAGGGCTTTTAGTGTTACTGGCCCCAAACTATGGAATAAGCTGCCCCTGAATATCCGTAACGCACCTACTCTACAGACTTTTAAGTCCCAACTTAAAACTCATCTTTTGCTCAGTAAGCAATCTGCTTTCTCTCACCTTCTCTTCCTTCATGTTATCTCACACTTCCTATGTTTTGCTTTATGACCACTTATTGTATTAATGTTCTTTTGATTTTATGACATTGTTGTTGTCTATCTGTAGTTATTTGTTGTACACCCACTGATTGTACTTTTTGTACTCCATTGTGTAGTTTAACATTGGGTTCCTGAAAGGCTTTATATAAAATAAACATATTATTATTATTATTATTATTATTATTAATTAAAAACTTCATGACCTGGACGCCTTCATCGATACGGATGGTATGATCAAGGTGGGAGGAAGATTAAGCCACCATCATGCACTCACTCCTTCAAGCATCCACTGATCCTTCCTAAAGATCATCATGTGACAAAGTTGATAATTGCACACTATCATGAAAGTGTTGTGGCGTGGATCGAGCCCCAGGGAAATGGTGTGGGATTTATGCATGCGTTTAATCGTGTTACGATCAAATATGCATAAATTGGCACAGAGAGGGAATTTTGATATTAACAATTGATTAAAACGGATTAAAACAATTATTAATATCTAGGGCTTGATTCAACTTTTAGAAATTTCTTTGATTCTAGAATTGAGTTCAAAGGACGGATAATTGTCCACCAAATATCTCCTTTTAATAACTCTTAAAATGACGTTTCTCTGGCCAGGAGAAAATATCTTTCTTTTAATTTGTAACAGGTCGGTTCACTGTAAAAGTGACCTATGTATGAGCAACTCAAGCACAATCACGTGTGAATATATATATTTTAATAAAATCAACAAACAAGAAACAAACATACACAAATTAACTGAAAGCAGGAAGGAGAGAGAGGAGAAAGAGAGAGAGAGACAACCTATGTGAGCACAAGCAGGAATCAGTCCAGCTTATTGGTATAAGCTCAAAACTTTATAACGACAGCTTAAGGGTACTTGCATATGTTTCGCTTGGTCGTGGGCTCATGCGTTTAGGGAATTCCGCGATCCGGTCCGTGTTTCAATCTTGCCGGGTGGGTCCTTGAGTCCGCGGAAATTCAACTTTAGTGGTTCCTTTGTGTGATGAGATCCGTTGGAGGATGGCGAAGAGGAAAGCCAACAGAGGTGGCAACAGGAAGCAAAACGAAGAGAGAAGAGGAGAGAAGAGAGAGAAGAGCAGCGTCTGTGGCCCATTTTAAAGGGCCGCGATGGGGCGCACGTCTCTTTGTCGGAACAGCCAATCAGAGCGAAGGAACTCAGAAGCTGGAAATCTCCCTTTGTCTTGGGCCTCGCCTCATTAACATGTTTATGGCTCTCTTAGAGAAGCAGACTTTGGGGTTTTGGCATGAAAGAAAGAGTTTGATGCATCATAGTACCTCACAACACACCTAGCTGGCCTACAAATTACGAGACAAAGATTTTCTTGAGACCAAGCAGGGGAGTTTAACTTAAGAGTTAAAGGAGCAAGTGAGGATTAACGTCATTCTTCCTTACGCATTCACTGGCTATAAGTTTCTAACCTATCAAAACACATCTAAAATGGTTATAACAAAAGCATGCATACATACAGGGAACAGCACACCTAAAATGAAAAATAACTAAGTTAAAAAGTCATATAATCTGTTCGATGTCCTTTGGTATGTGTGAGGAGGGGCTGTTTATGATGGTGAGCTGCACGAGCATGGTTTGTGTCCTTTTAGCACCATTAACCTGTCGGTCTGTAGACTTCACTGGCGCCGGTCTTGCTTGAGTCATTATAAATAATCAAAGTATTGGTCCGTTGATCATTTATGAGCACCGTCCATACGCTACAGTGTAAAGCATCAAGGAAAGGACTTCACAATCAATGAAATCAGATCTTGTGGCTATTGGATACCTGGAATCAACAGAGCGGTTACATCTTACATTCACAACTGTGTAACGTGTAGAAGGCTGAGAAAATCTGTTGAAGTCCAGCGGATGAGTGATGTCCCCACAGAACGCCAGTAGAGCCTTCCCCACCATTTGTGTATTGCGGTATGGACTGCTTTGGTCCTTTCATGACTAAAGAAGGAAGAAAACAGCACAAAAGGTATGGCCTGCTTCTAACTTGCTTTTGTTCAAGAGCCATTCATATAGAAATGTTAGAAGATATGTCGACAGATGCGTTCATCAACAGTCTATGATGCTTTGCTATTCGAGGTGCGGTATGACAGATCAGATGCGATCAAAGGTACCAATTTTGTGGTAACGAAAAGAACAGAACTGAACTCCGCATTACAGCAACTTGATCCAGAAAGGATCACCCGCGTTTCTTGCAGATAAGCAGTGTGATATTGTTATGAATGCCCCTCATTCCAGTCATGCAGGTGGTGTATGGGAGCGCCAAATCAAAACTGTAAGGAGTGTTCTTAATGCTACAGTCTCCTCTCATCAGGCAGGCTCAATGATGCTTCTGCGCACTTTGTTTTACTAAGCCATAGCAATAGTCAACAGTCGCCCTCTTACAGTGGACAACCTGAATGATCCCAGAGCTTAGAACCACTCACACCGAACCATCTGATTACCATGAAAGCCACTACAGCCCTACCACCACCAGGAAAGTTAGTAAGAGAACATATATATGGGAGAAAGAGATGGGAGACGGGTACAGTATCTTACTGAACAGTTTTGGAGTAGATGGAAAAAGAGTATCTACAAAACATTGCTGCTAGACAATGCTGTCATGCTCCAAAAAGGAACTTTTAAATTGGTGATGTGGTCATGGATACGGATGAGACCCTTCCAAGAAATGAGTGGAGATTAGGACGGATCATAGACACTGTAACTAGCCAAGATGGACTAGTAAGAGGAAAGTCACAATAGCACTTGGTGACAAAAAGCTAAACAAGAAAGAGAGCAGGTAAACCAAGGTGTCCTAAGGTAGAGACCAGCTCAGAAGTTGGTCTTATTATTAGAAGCTAGAGTAAACCAATCTTTAAAGGACTTTACTTCTTTGCTTTACATGCACAAAGGTATTATAAGTGAAAATTGTGCATGTTTGAAAACATTGATAATTTGGTGGGAGTGTAACAGACTTCATTGTATTTTATAATTTGTTTTTGTGTACATTTTTAGACATTTCTGTATGTTTAAATAGGTTTAAGGTCTGCTTTATCTGTCTTAATAAGTAGGACTTTTTATGTTGGCCAGATATTTGTAGCTTACGGAGTTTACACGGAAAAGAGTGAGAGCGCTGTGGGTTCATCGCTCATCATTCAGTGGGTTTAAGCAAATTTAAAGTTTACAATTTGTTTACTTCCCAAACATAAGGTGTGTGCTTGTATTGTCATTCATAATTAGTATTTTTCGCTGTATGAGAGTTTGCTGTACGAGGTGTTAATGCGCACTTCTTTGCTTTGTTGTTCGGCAGCTCTTACGGGGATTTTTGGAGAACTTACTCCGGACACGTGGAGTTTTGGAATAGCATACCTCCAAGTAAGCCAAGGTTTGTGTTAATCAACCAGAGGTCAGTGAATTTTGTGGTAAGATAACCTTGCTTTCCTGGAATATTCCTTGTTGTCATCTTATTACCCATAAAATGTCAATACACAAGGTTAAACCACACAAAGTTCACAGGAAACGATCTATAGTGTCTGTGAATGCAACCTTTCTAGGAAAGAAATCGCATGTAAATTAGATCTGTACATATGCTGTGACCCAGCATCTTAATGTACAGCTTACCTGCTGCTATCTATTCTGCTAATGAGAATCCAAATGCAGAAAATCACTCACTGCTCTTGAATGAATAACTGAGTGGCTTTAGAAAGAACCAATTTCTTACCCAAATATATGCTCCTATGCAAGGAGATACACATGGCGGACTGTGCTGCAGCCAGGCGCTCAGTGTCCATGGCACCTGTGACATCACTGGTGATTAACTTTAGAACTCTGGCTAATCCCTTTAGAATCGTCTCTGGAGCATTTACGTGCGTATTTGGATCCCGCATTCACAAGCGCACAAAAACTGTTTGCACGTGTTGGTTTTTCTTCAGCACGTTATCACATCATGGGATTTTGATTTCTTATTACACAGATTTACACAACGAGGACATCAGGCAGAGAGAAATTACAAAGAACAAGGCTGGCAGGCAGGAGTTTGATTCCAACGGCGCCCTTTTTTCTTATAAAAAAATGGCTAGAAAACCATTTATGACACAAAAGAAAGAAACATGTATCTTGACAAAGATGATAGGATGCCATAACACTTTTGTCGTTTGAAAGTGAACTAAAGAATATGATGATATTATCAACATCTTCAATTGAAAAACCAGCCAACTCTGGCTTGACAAAAGCGAACATCAATATTACAAGGTAAGCAGAGGAGGTTTTTAGTCCCTGACCGCCATTAGCAGCCGCTGACCTTGATTCCTTGCAGACTTAGATGCTTACGGAGTGAAATATTTAAACATTTAGAATGTGAAATCCTGTAGGTAGAATTAGCCTTTTCCATTAGTGGTTCCACAAACAATTGTAGCACTCTGGGCAGGGACACTTGACTGTGTCCCCCATAAGCGTTAGCGGATATTTCCAGTTATGCTGAAAGATTTCACCCAAGTCAACACTTGGAGTTAGGACTAGGGCATGGCCTGTATGGTGGAGTGGAGTGGGACACGAAGGCCACACCTGGATTTTCCAAAAGACAAACAATTATTTAAAAAAACCTTTAAACTAAAACTAATTCCCAGATCTAATTATTTTATCAGATGAAATCTGTGGTTGAATTGGCCTTTTTACATCGTAGTGGTTCTAAGCTCTGAGTGTAGCATCTGGCGGGACTGACTGTGCTATAACGCCCGTTGGATATTTACATTAAAGCTGGTTCACCCCCCAAGTCAACACTTGGAGTTAGGACTAGGGCGTGGCCTGTAAGGTGGGTGGGTGGACACAGGCCACACCTAGGTTGCAAAAGACAAAAATAATTTAAAATGACAAAAGCAAAACTAATTCCACGTTCTAATTATTTTAATAGATGAAATCTGTGGTGGAGTGTAAGCCTTTTGTCGTGTGGTTCCCTAGCTCTGGTGCTAACCTCTGGCGGGACTGCCCGGCTTTGTGCCCCATAACGCCCGTTGGATATTTTAGTAAAGCTGGCAGTTCACCTGAGTCAGCACTTGACCAGGACTAGGGTGTGGCCTGTAAGGTGGAGTGGGTGGGTTACAGGCCACACACCTGGAGTTACCAAAAAGACAAAAAAAAGAATTAAAAAAAATGGTAAAGTAAAAACTAATCCCCAGATCCAATTATTTTAATAGATGAAATCTGTGGTGAATTGGCCTTTTATACGTAGTGGTTTAAGCTCTGGTGCTTGCATAGGTGGGTTGTGGCTTTGTGTCCCCCATAACGTTGGATATTATTGTAAAGCTGGCAATTCACACCCCAAGTCAACACTTGGAGTCAGGACTAGGGTGTGTGCAAAGGTGGGCAGGTGGGACACAGGCCACACCTGAGTTACCAAAAAGACTAAAAATATTTAAAAAAGGAAAATGGTTAAAAGCAAAACTAATTTAGATCTAATTATTTTAATGGATGAAATCCATAGTGTGATTGGCCTTTTGTCATGTTACTCCTAGCTCTGGTGCAGCACTCTGGTGAGGTGGCCGACTGTGTCCCCATAACGATTGGATATTATTGTAAAGCTGGCGGAGTCACTAGGTCAACACTTGGAGTCAGGACTAGGGTGTGGCCAAGGTGGGTGGGTGGGACACAGGCCACACCTAGGTTAGCGCCAAAAAAAGACAAACAATTATTTAAAAAATAGGTAAAAGCAAACTAATTCCCAGATGTAATTATTTCAATAGATGAAATCTGTGTTGAATTGGCCTTTTGTAGTATTTTGCTCCTAGCTCTGGTGCAGCACTCTGGGCGGGACTGACCGGCTTTGTGTCCCCATACTTGTGATTGGATATTATTGTAAAGCTGGCGGTTCACCCCAAGTCAACACTTGGAGTTAGGACTAGGAGTGTAGCCTGTAAGGTGGGTGGGTGGGACACAGGGCCACCTAGGTTTCCAAAAAGACAAACAATTATTTAAAAAAATAGGTAAAACAAAAACTAATTCCCAGATCTAGTTATTTTTAAGAGATGGAAATCTGTGGTGAATTGGCCTTTTGGTAAGTAGAGGTTCAAAGCTCTGGGTGTAGCACTCTGGGCGTGACTGCCCGGCTTTGTGCTCCATAACGCTCGATTGGATATTTTTGTAAAGTTGGCAGTTCACCCCAAGTCAACACTTGACCCAGGACTGAGGTGTGGCCTGTAGGTGGGTGGGTGGGACACAGGCCACCCTAGGTTACCAAAAAAAAAAAGACAAACAATTATTTAAAAAATGGTAAGCAAACTAATTCCAGATCTAGTATTCAATAGATGAAATCTTATTGGTGAATTGGCCTTTTTGTCCCTATTGCTCCTAGCTCTGGTGCAGCACTCTGGCGGGACTGACGGCTTTG
>JAGHMJ010006377.1:0-37980 GCA_018749465.1 Paracanthobrama guichenoti | reverse complement strand
CAGACATATATACATATACATACATATCTATATTATATATATATGACAATATATGAAATCCAACCTTGAGTGTTCGGGACATGGTGAAGAGTTCTCCAGGAAAGCATGGCCGTCAGCTCTGGGTTAGACTCGAACAACATTACTCTCCCGGAAGGGGTAACGCAGCTGAATCTTCATCTCTGGAGGACTCTAGCCCACCCTCTGATGCAGCGAATGAGATGCTGTGTCCACCATGAGAAGGACCACCTGAAGCTCCACAGCTATGGCGACAGATAGAGTGGGGGCCATCTATCTCTCTGCCTGTTTATCTATCTATCTACACCCACCACCACCCCTTCACTTTTGGAAGGACAATATCTATCTATCTGCTTGCCTACCTACCTACACACACTATCTGTCTATCTATCTACACCCACCACCACCCTTCACTTTGAGGGACAACATTCATCTGTCTGCCTACCTGCCTACACACACCTATCTATCTATCTATCTATCTATCTATCTATCTATCTATCTATCTATCTATCTATCTATCTATCTATCTATCTATCTATCTATCTATCTATCTATCTATCTATCTATCTATCTATCTATCTATCTACCCACCACCACCCCTTCACTTTGGAAGGACAATATCTGTCTATCTGTCTGCCTACCATACCTACCTCCGCCTACATACCTACATATACCGATCACACACACATATCATCTATCTATATGCCGACCACATACATACATTCACTTTATCAGGACATATCATATCTGTATGACCCACAGACTCATCTACATATACATATATATATCTATCCGATCGACTACATACATACATCTATCTACATATATCCATGACAGACATCTATACATACATATATATATCCGACAGATACATACATATATATCCGACTATAGACATACATACATACATATATATATCCGACATTTGACAGACATACATACATACATATATGACCGACCTGACATACATAGATATACATACCTACATACATACATATATACATATATATATCATAGATAGACAGATATATATACATACATATATCCGACGACTGACTGACAAACATACATACATACATATATCCTCGACCGACAGACATACATACATACATATATCCGATCGACCGACAGACATACATACATACATATATCCGACTGACAGACATATATACATACATATATCCGACACAGACAGACATACATACATACATATATACATATATCCGATCAGACAGACATACATACATACATATATCCGACCGACTTCATAGACATACATACATACATATATCTGACAGACATATACATACATATATATATCCGACTGACAGACAGACATACATACATACATATATCCGACTGACAGACAGACATACATACATACATATATCCGACCGATCACTGACAGACATACATACATACATATATCCGATTCGACAGACAGACATACATACATATCCGATCCAATCGACAGACAGACATACATACATATATCCTATGACTGACAGACATACATACATACATACATATATCCGACAGACAGACAGACAGACATACATACATATATATATCCGACTGACAGACAGACATACATACATACATATCCGACTGATCCAGACATATACATACATACATATATCCGACTGACTTTGACAGACATACATACATACATATATCCGATTGACTACAGACATACATACATACATATATCCGACTTGCCCACTGACAGACAGACATACATACATATATACATATATCCGACCACAGACAGACATATACATACATATATATCATATCCGACTGATACATTCATCACACCGACATACATACATATATATATCCGACCGATCTGATTAGACAGACATACATACATACATATATCATATATCCGACATACATACATATATCCGACATACAGACATACATACATATCCATATATCTGACAGACATACATACATACATATATATATCCGATAGACAGACAGACATACATACATACATATATCCGATATGCGACTATACGACAGACAGACATACATACATATATCCGACTGACAGACAGACATACATATATATATATATACATATACATACATACATATATCCGACCGACAGACATACATACATACATATATCCGACTGATCAATCGACAGACAGACATACATACATACATATATCCGATCTACCGACTACAGACATACATACATACATATATCCGACTGACAGACAGACATAC
This sequence comes from Paracanthobrama guichenoti, assembly GCA_018749465.1. NCBI lineage: Eukaryota > Metazoa > Chordata > Actinopteri > Cypriniformes > Gobionidae > Paracanthobrama > Paracanthobrama guichenoti. Next base: position 35,727 of record JAGHMJ010006377.1, on the reverse strand, counting down.
ATACATATATCCGATCTGACCGACAGATATACATACATACATATATCCGACCGACCATACAGACATACATATATATATATCAATGACAGACAGACAGACATACATACATATATATATCCGATCCGACATACATCATGACAGACAGACATACATACATATATCCGACCGACTCGACACATACATATATACATATATCCGATCCGACTGACAGACAGACATACATACATACATATATCCGAATCTGACGATAGACATACATACATACATATATCCGACATCGACAGACATATACATACATACATATATCCGATTCAGACTGACTGACATACATACATACATATATCCGACTGACCACAGACATACATACATACATATATCCGATCACAGACATATACATATATCATACATATCCGATCACCGACAGACAGACATACATACATACATATATCCGACCGACAGACAGACATATACATACATATATCCGACTGACAGACAGACATACATACATACATATATCCGACAGACAGACATACATACATACATATATCCGATCCGACTGACAGACATACATACATACATATATCCGACAGACAGACAGACATATATACATACATATATCCGACCGACATATATACAGACATACATACATACATACATATATCCGACTGACAGACAGACATACATACATATATCCGACTCGACAGACAGACATACATACATATATATATCCGACCGACAGACAGACATACATACATACATACATATATACATCCGATATACAGACCGACATACATACATACATACATATATCCGACTTACTGACAGACAGACATACATACATATATATATCCGACTGACAGACAGACATACATACATACATATATCCGATACAGACATACATACATACATACATATATCCGATCGACAGATAGACATACATACATATATCCGATCAATTTGACATATACATACATACATATATCCGACTGACAGACAGACATACATATATATATCCCGAATTGACCGACAGACATACATACATACATATATCCGACCGACAGACACAGACATACATACATACATATATCCGACAGACCGACAGACATACATACATACATATATCCGACTGACCGACAGACAGACAGACATACATACATATATCCGACAGACTGACAGACATACATACATACATATATCTGACCGACCGACTGACAGACATACATATATCCGACTAACTAACAGACATATATACATATACATATACATATCTATATTACATATATATGACAATATATGAAATCCAACCTTGAGTGTTCGGGACATGGTGAAGAGTTCTCCAGGAAAGCATGGCCGCCAGCTCTGGGTTAGACTCGAACAACATTACTCTCCCTAAAGGGGTAACGCAGCTGAACCTTCATCTCTGGAGGACTCTAGCCCACCCTCTGATGCAGCTTAATGAGATGCTGTGTCCACCATGAGAAGGACCACCTGGAAGCTCCACAGCTTATGATGCGACAGAGTGGGGGCTATCTATCTCTCTGCCTGTTTATCTATCTATCTACACCCACCACCACCCCTTCACTTTGGAAGGACAATATCATCTATCTGCTTGCCTACCTACCTACACACATCTGTCATCTATCTATCACCACCACCCTACACTTTGGATATAATATCCGATCTGTCTGCCCACCTGACTACATATATCTATCTTTCATCTATCTATCATCATCTATACATCTATCTATCTATCTATCTATCTATCTATCTATCTATCTATCTATCTATCTATCTATCTATCATATGCTATACATACATATATCTTCACTTTGGAAGGACAATATCTATCTATCTGTCTGCCCACTCTACCTACATGCCTACATATATCCTACCTACACAGACATACATACTATCTATCTCATCTATCTATCTATCTATCTATCTATCTATCTATCTATCTATATCTATCTATCTATCTATATCTATCTATCTATCTATCTATCTATCTATCTATCTACGCCCCACCACCACCCCTTCATTTGGAAGGACATTATCTGTCTGTCTGCCTACCTGCCAACACACCTACCTGCCTACATACCTACCTACCTACACACACACCCATCTGTCTATCTATCTATGCCCACCACCACCCCTTCACTTTGAAGGACAATATCTATCTAACTGTCTGCCTACCTGACTGACTGACATACATACATACATACATATATCCGACTCGACATGACAGACACATATATACATACATATATCCGATATATCGACTCACAGACATACATACATACATATATCCGATCGACAGACAGACATACATACATATATATATCGACTGACAGACAGACATACATACATACATATATCCGACTCGACCGACAGACATACATACATACATATATACCGATATTCAGACAGACATACATACATACATACATATATCCGATCCGACAGACAGACATACATACATATACATATATCCGACCGACAGACAGACATACATACATACATATATCCGACTGACTACATTTGACAGACATACATACATACATATATCCGACAGACACATACATACATATACATACATATACATACATATATCCGACTGACACAGACATACATACATACATATATCCGATCGAATTTCGACAGACAGACATACATACATATATCCGATCACATACATATATACATACATATATATATCCGACAGACAGACATACATACATACATATATCCGACCGACTACAGACAGACATACATACATACATATATCCGACTACAGACAGACATACATACATACATATATATCCGATAGACAGACATACATACATACATATATCCGACCGATCGACAGACATACATACATACATATATATCCGACATGACAGACATACATACATATATATATCCGACCGACAGACAGACATACATACATATATATCCGACTGATAGACATACATACATACATATATCCGACTCATCCATATACAGACATACATACATATATCCGACTGACAGACACAGACAGACATATATATATATATATATCCGACTGACAGACAGACAGACATACATACATATATATATACCGACTGACTGATAGACATACATACATACATATATATATCCAATCAGACAGACATACATACATACATACATATATCCGACTGACAGACAGACATACATACATATATCCGAATCCGACAGACAGACATACATACATATATCCGAATATCCGACACAGACATACATACATACATATATCCGACAGACACAGACATACATACATACATATATCCGACCGACTCGACAGACAGACATACATATATCCATACATATCCATACCGACTGACAGACAGACATACATACATATATCCGACTGACAGACAGACAGACATACATACATACATATATATACTCCAGACATACATACATACATATATACATACATACACATACATATATATACATATATACACAGACATATACATACATACATATATCCGACCGACCGACAGACAGACATACATACATACATATATCCGATCGACCGATGACAGACATACATACATATATCCGACTAGACAGACAGACATACATACATACATATATCCGATAGACTCGACAGACATACATACATACATATATCCGACTGATCGATCGACAGACATACATACATACATATATCCATATGAGACAGACATATATACATATATATCCGATAGACCGACAGACATACATACATACATATATCCGATCCGACCGACAGACAGACAGACATACATACATATATCCGACATGACCGACAGACATACATACATACATATATCCGACTGACTCGACCGACTGACAGACATACATATATCCCGACTAACTAACAGACATATATACATATACATATCTATATTACATTACATATATATGACAATATATGAAATCCAACCTTGAGTGTTCGGGACATGGTGAAGAGTTCTCCAGGAAAGCATGGCCAGCCAGCTCTGGGTTAGACTCAACAACATTACTCTCCCGAAAGGGGTAACGAGCTGAATCTTCATCTCTGGAGGACTCTAGCCCACCCTCTGATGCAGCGAATGAGATGCTGTGTCCACCATGAGAAGGACCACCTGAAGCTCCACAGCTTATGATGCATGCGATAGAGTGGGGGCTATCTATCTCTGCCTGTTTATCTATCTATCTACACCCACCACCACCCCTTCATTTTGGAAGGACAATATCTATCTATCTGCTTGCCTACCTACCTACACACATATATCTGTCTATCTATCTACACCCACCACCACCCCTTCACTTTGACAGACAATATCTATCTGTCTGCCTACCTATATCCACACTATCTATCTATCTATCTATCTATCTATCTATCTATCTATCTATCTATCTATCTATCTATCTATCTATCTCTATCTATCTATCATATCTATCTATCTATCTATCTATCTATCTATCTATCTACCCCACCACCACCCCCTTCACTTTGAAGGACAACATACATCTATCTGTCTGCCTACTTGCCTACACACCTACCTGCCTACATACCTACCTACCTACACACACACATCTATCTATCTATCTATCATGCCCACCACCACCCCTTCACTTTGAAGGACAATATCTATCTATCTGTGCCTGCCTGATTGACACATACATATACATATATCTATCTATGATATCTATCTATCTATACTATCTATCTATCTATCTATCTATCTATCTATCTATCTATCTATCTATCTATCTATCTATCTATCTATCTATCTACGACATACATACATACACCCATATTCATTTGAAGGACATTATCTGTCTGTCTGCCTACCTGCCAGACACCTACCTACCTACATACCTACCTACCACACACCTATCTGTCTATCTATCTATATCCACCACCACCCTTCACTTTGGAAGGACAATATCTATCTAACTGTCTGCCTACCTGACCACCGACCGACATACATACATATATCCGATCCGACTGACATACATACATATATACATATATATATATCTACCAATCACAGACATACATACATACATATATCCGACTCGACAGACATACACATATACATATATCCGATATATCCGACAGACAGACATACATACATACATATATCCGACCGACAGACAGACAGACATACATATATCCATACATATATCATACATATATCGACAGACATACATACATATATATATCGACTGACTGACATACATACATACATATATCCGACCACTGACAGACAGACATACATATATATATCCACCGACTGACATACATACATACATACATATATCCGATCAGATAGACATACATACATACATATATCCATACTGACAGACATACATATATATATCCACAGACATACAGACATACATATATATATATCCACCAATGACAGACATACATACATACATATATATATCAGACATCGACAGACATACATACATACATATATCCGACTGATAGACAGACATATATATATATATCCGATCGATCTGACAGACATATACATATACATATACATATATATATATCTGACAGACAGACAGACATACATACATACATATATCCGATCTTGACAGACAGACATACATATACATACATATATATCCGACTAATTGACAGATAGACATACATACATATATCCGATCATCCGACAGACAGACATACATACATATATATATATATCCGATAGACATACATACATACATACATATATCCGACTGACATAGACATACATACATACATATATATCCACTATCGACTGACACAGACATACATACATACATATATCCGATCAATCTCAGACATACATACATACATATATCCTTGACAGACATACATACATATATATATCCGATCCGACAGACATACATACATACATATATCCATATACTGACAGACATACATACATACATATATCCGATCAGACAGACACACATACATACATATATCCGATCCACCGACAGACATATATACATACATATATCCGATCTGACACACATACATACATATATCATACATACAGACATACATACATATCCGATCCGACTGACAGACATACATATACATATATACATATATCCATCATACATACATACATACATACATATATCCGATAGACCGACAGACATACATATATACATATATCCGATATATACATACATACATATATATATCCTACTTGACAGACATATATATATATATATATCCGATAGACAGACACAGACATACATACATACATATATCCGACTACACCGACATACATACATACATATATCCGATCTGACTGACCGACAGACAGACATACATACATATATATATCTGATTTGACTCACAGACATACATACATATATATATATATCCAGACATACATACATATATCCGACCGACCGACAGACATACATACATACATATATATCCGACTGACAGACAGACATACATACATATATCCGACTCCGATTTAGACATACATACATACATATATCCGACAGACAGACAGACATACATATATATCCGACTGACACAGACAGACATACATACATATATCCGATCCGACAGACAGACAGACATACATACATATATATCCGATAGACCGACACATACATACATATATCCGACAGACAGACATACATACATACATATATCCGAATTGACTAGACAGACATACATACATACATATATCCGACGACTTGACAGACAGACATACATACATATATACATATATCCGACAGACATACATACATACATATATATCCGATCCTGACAGACATACATACATATATATCCGATCAGACAGACAGACATATATATACATACATATATCCGACTGACAGACAGACATATATATACATATCATATATCCAGACATTTACAGACAGACAGACATACATACATACATATATCCGACTGACAGACATACATACATACATACATATATCCGATCCGACAGACATACATACATACATACATACATATATCCGATATATCAGACAGACATACATACATATATACATATATCCGATCACAGACACAGACATACATACATACATATATCCGACATACATCGACAGACAGACACATACATACATATATCCCGATAGACCGACAGACATACATACATACATATATCCGACTATACTGACAGACAGACATACATACATACATATATCCGACCGACCGACAGACATACATACATATATGACTGACCCGACTCGACCGACAGACAGACATATATATCCGACTAACTAACAGACATATATACATATACATATACATATCTATATTACATATATATGACAATATATGAAATCCAACCTTGAGTGTTCGGGACATGGTGAAGAGTTCTCCAGGAAAGCATGGCCACAGCTCTGGGTTAGACTCAACAACATTACTCTCCCGAAAGGGGTAACGCAGCTGAACCTTCATCTCTGAGGACTCTAGCCCACCCTCTGATGCAGCGAATGAGATGCTGTGTCCACCATGAGAAGGACCACCTGAAGCTCCACAGCTCATGCATGCGATAGAGTGGGGGGCATCTATCTCTCTGCCTGTTTATCTATCTATCTACACCCACCACCACCCCTTCACTTTGGAAGGACAATATCTATCTATCTGCTTGCCTACCTACCTACACACCCATCTGTCTATCTATCTACACCCACCACCACCCCTTCACTTTGGAGGACAATATCTATCTGTCTGCCTACCTGCCTACACACCCATCTATCCTATCATACCTATCTATCATCTATCTATCTATCTATCTATCTATCTATCTATCTATCTATCTATCTATCTATCTATCTATCTATCTATCTATCTATCTATCTATCTATCTATCTATCTATCTATCTATCTATCTATCTATGCCCACCACCACCCCTTCACTTTGAAGGACAATATCTATCTATCTGTCTGCCTACTTGCCACACACACCTACACTGCCTCTACACACCTACCTACATCTATCACACACATCTATCTATCTATCTATCTATCTACCTACCTATCTATCTATCATCTATCTATCTATCTATCTATCTATCTATCTATCTATCTATCTATCTATACTATACATATATCCACCCACTCGACCTCTTCATTTGAAGGACATTATCTGTCTGTCTGCCTACCTGCCAATACACCTACCTGCCTATATCTACATACCTACATACCTACACACACACACCTATCTGTCTATCTATCTATGCCCACCATACATATTCACTTTGGAAGGACAATATACATATCTAACTATATGCCTACCTGACCGACATACATACATACATACATACATATATCCGATAGACACATACATACATACATACATATATCCGATCGACAGACAGACATACATACATACATATATATATCCGACACTGACAGACATACATACATACATATATCCGATCAGATCAGACATACATACATACATATATCCGACCGACAGACAGACATACATACATACATATATATATCCACTCGACAGACATACATATATATATACATATATCCGATACATACATATATCCGACAGACAGACATACATACATACATATATCCGACCGACATATACAGACATACATATACATATATCCGACCGATCAGACAGACATACATACATATATCCGATATCCGACTGATAGAGACAGACATACATACATATATATATCCGATCGACAGATAGACATACATACATATATATATATCCGACTGATCTGACAGACATACATACATACATATATCATACATATATACATACATATATCCGATACTGACAGACATACATACATACATATATCCGATAGACTGACAGACATATACATACATATATATATCCGATCCGACAGACAGACATACATACATACATATATCCGACCGACTTATAGACATACATACATATATCCGATATATCCGACAGACATACATACATATATATATCCTGACAGACATACATACATACATACATATATCCGACTATACAGACAGACATACATACATACATATATCCGATCTGACAGACATACATACATACATATATCCGATCAACAGACAGACATACATACATATATATATATCCGACAGACAGACATACATACATACATATATCCGATCATCGACATACATACATACATATATCCGACCGACAGACAGACATACATACATACATATATCTGACCGACAGATGACATATATACATACATATATACATATATCCGATCGACTGACAGACATACATACATATATATATCCGACTGACTGATCAGACATACATACATACATACATATATCCGATCGACAGACAGACAGACATACATACATACATATATCCGACATACAGACAGACATATATACATACATATATCCGACTGACAGACAGACAGACATACATATATATATATCCGACTCGACAGACAGACATATATATACATACATATATCCGACAGACACATACATACATACATACATACATACATACATATATCCGACTGATCGACATACATACATACATACATATATCCGACTCACTTGACAGACAGACATACATATATATATCCGATCTGATCGACAGACATACATACATACATATATATCTCGACCAATACATACATACATACATATATCCGACCGATACATACATACATACATACATATATCCGACCGACAGACATACATACATACATATATCCGATCGACACAGACAGACATACATACATACATACATATATCCGATCGATCAGACAGACATACATACATACATATATCCGATACATACCGACACACATACATACATATATCCGACCACCGACAGACAGACATACATACATATATCCGATCCGACATACACATACATACATACATATATCCGACTTGACAGACATACATATATATACATATATCCGATTAGACAGACAGACATACATACATATATATATCCACTATATCGACAGACATACATACATACATATATCCGATCCGACTACAGACAGACAGACATACATACATACATATATCCGACAGACAGACAGACATACATACATACATATATCCGACTGACTGACAGACAGACAGACATACATACATATATATATGACCGACCGACGACACAGACATACATATATATCTGACCGACCGACAGACAGACATACATACATATATCCGACTAACTAACAGACATATATACATATACATATACATATCTAATTACATATATATGACAATATATGAAATCCAACCTTGAGTGTTCGGGACATGGTGAAGAGTTCTCCAGGAAAGCATGGCCATCAGCTCTGGGTTAGACTCAACAACATTACTCTCCCGAAAGGGGTAACGCAGCTGAATCTTCATCTCTGGAGGACTCTAGCCCACCCTCTGATGCAGCGAATGAGATGCTGTGTCCACCATGAGAAGGACCACCTGAAGCTCCACAGCTTATGCATACATACGATAGAGTGGGGGCCATCTATCTCTCTGCCTGTTTATCTATCTATCTACACCCACCACCACCCCTTCACTTTGGAAGGACAATATCTATCTATCTGCTTGCCTACCTACCTACACACCTATCTGTCTATCTATCTACACCCACCACCACCCCTTCACTTTGGAGGGACAATATCTATCTGTCTGCCTACCTGCCATACACACCTACATTATCTATCTATCTATCTATCTATCTATCTATATCTATATCTATCTATCTATCTATCTATCTATCTATCTATCTATCTATCTATCTATCTATCTATCTATCTATCTATCTATCTATCTATCTATCTATCTATCTATCTATCTATGCCCACCACCACCCCTTCACTTTGGAAGGACAACATACTATCTATCTGTCTGCCTACCTGCCTACACACCTACCTGCCTACACACCTACCTACCTACACACCTATCTATCTATCTATCTATGCCCACCACCACCCCTTCACTTTGGAGGGACAATATCTATCTGTCTGCCTACCTGCCTACACCTATCTATCTATCATATCTATCTATCTATATCTATCTATCTATCTATCTATCTATCTATCTATCTATCTATCTATATCTATCTATCTATCTATCTATCTATCTATCTATCTATCTACAGCCACCACCACCCCTATCATTTGAAGGACATACATATATCATATCTGCCTACCTGCCCGACACACCTACCTACCTACATACATACCTATCCTATCACATACATCTATCTATCTATCTATATCCACCTCACCACCCCTTCACTTTGAAGGACAATATCTATCTAACATCTATATATATATATACCGACCGACAGACATACATACATACATATATCCGATCACCGACAGACATACATACATACATATATCCGATACATACATCATACATACATACATATATCCGATCCGACCTACCGAGACATACATACATACATACATACATATATCCGACTGACAGACATACATACATACATATATCCGACTCGACTGACAGACATACATACATACATATATCCGACTGATATTACAGACATACATACATACATATATCCGATCCGACCAGACAGACATACATACATACATATATCCGACTGACATCACAGACATACATACATATATATATCCGACAGACTGACAGACAGATATATATACATACATATATCCGACAGACAGACATACATACATATACATATATCCGACTGACTGACAGACATACATACATACATATATATCATCCGACTTGACAGACATACATACATACATATATCCGACATCACATATAGACATACATACATACATATATCCGACAGACATACATACATACATATATATATCCGACATGACAGACATACATACATACATATATATATCCGACAGACAGACAGACATACATACATATATACATATATCCGACAGACAGACATACATACATACATATATACATATCGACAGACATACATACATACATATATCCGACCGACAGACAGACATACATACATACATATATCCGACATGACAGACAGACATACATACATATATATATATCCGACCGACAGACAGACATACATACATACATATATCCACTGACTGACAGACATACATACATATATATCCGACCGACAGACATACATACATACATATATCCGATCCGACTGACAGACATACATACATACATATATATATCCGACTGACTGACAGACATACATACATACATATATCCGATAGACAGACAGACAGACATACATACATACATATATCCGATCCGACAGACATACATACATACATATATCCGATCCGACAGACAGACATACATACATACATATATCCGACTGACAGACACATACATACATACATACATATATCCGACTGACATCACAGACATACATATATACATATCCGATTATGACAGACAGACATACATACATATATCCGATATACATACATACATATATATATCCTGATCACTACAGACATACATACATACATATATCCGACCGACAGACATACATACATACATATATACATATAACTGACAGACAGACATACATACATATATCCGATCCGACAGACATACATACATACATACATATATATATCGATAGACAGACATACATACATATATCCGATCCGACAGACAGACATACATACATATATACATATATCCACCGACTGACAGACATACATACATACATATATCCGACCGACTGACAGACATACATACATACATATATATATCCGACATGTATATCCGAATCGACAGACATACATACATACATATATCACTAGATAGACCATATATACATACATACATATATATATCCGATAGACAGACAGACATACATACATATATATATCCGACCGACAGACAGACATACATACATACATACATATATCCGACCGACTGACAGACAGACATACATACATATATATATCGACTAGACATCACAGAGACAGACATACATATATATCATACGATATATCGACTGACATACATACATATATCCTAATCGATACATACATACATACATATATCCGATATCCGATAGACATACATACATATATACATATATCCGACTTACAGACATACATACATACATATATATATCCGACCAATACATATACATACATATATATATCATATATCCAGACAGACATATACATACATACATATATCCACTCGACACATACATACATACATACATATATATCTAACTCGACAGACATACATACATACATATATATATCCGACTAGCCCAGACATACATACATACATATATCCTGTCTGATCCGACAGACAGACATACATACATACATACATATATCCGACCGACAGATTGACATACATACATACATATATCCTGACTGACTACAGACATACATACATACATATATATATCCCGACAGACAGACAGACATACATACATACATATATCCGACTGACTGACATACATACATACATACATATATATATCTGACCGACCGACATACATACATATACATATATCCGATATCCGACAGACAGACATACATACATACATATATCCGACCGACCATACATACAGACATATATACATACATCCATCTGATCACAGACATACATACATACATACATATATCCGACTGACCGACAGACATATACATACATACATATATCCGACTTTTAGACAGACATACATACATACATATATCCGACTGACTAGACAGACATACATACATACATATATCCATACTCCGACTACAGACACAGACACATACATACATATATCCGATCTTGACTGACAGACAGACATACATACATACATATATCCGACTATTTCCACGACTGACAGACAGACATACATATATACCGACTAACTAACAGACATATATATATATACATATATCATATATCTATATACATATATATGACAATATATAAATCCAACCTTGACAGTTCGGGACATGGTGAAGAGTTCTCCAGGAAAGCATGGCCGTCAGCTCTGGGTTAGACTCACAACATACATACTCTCCCCGAAAGGGGTAACGCAGCTGAATCTTCATCTCTGGAGGACTCTAGCCCATATGATCCACTGAATGAGATGCTGTGTACACCATGAGAAGGACCACCTGAAGACATACATACATACATATATCCGATAGAGACATACATACATACATATATCTCCGATCCTGACAGATCTGTCTATCTACACCCACCACCACCCCTTCATACATACATGGAAGGACAATATCTATCATATCTACATATATCCGACTACCTACACACATACCTATCTGTCTATCTATCTACACCCACCACCACCCATTCATCCACTTTTCATACAACATATCTATCTATCTGCCTACCTGACCTACACATACATCTACATATATCATATATCCTATCTATCTATCTACATATCATACATCTATCTATCTATCTATCTATCTATCTATCTATCTATCTATCTATCTATACATCTATCTATCTATCTATCTATCTATACATATACATATCCACTTTCACTTACATACATACATATATCTATCTGTCTGACCTGACAGACAGACATACATACATATATATATATCTACATACCTACCGACATACATACATACATACATATATCCGACTTTGACACCACATACATACATACATATATCCGACTGACTGCCTACTGACAGACATACATACATATACATACATATATCCGACCGACAGACAGACATACATACATACATATATCCGACTGACAGACATACATACATACATATATATCCGATCACTATCAGACATACATACATATACATATATCCGATAGACAGACATACATACAGACATACATACATATATCCGATCGACGACAGACATACATACATACATACATATATCCGACTGACAGACAGACATACATACATATATATACCCGACAGACAGACATACATACATACATATATATATCCGACCGACAGACATACATACATACATACATATATCCGACCGATACTGGGACAGACATACATACATATATATACCGACTGACAGACAGACATACATACATACATATATCCGATCGACAGACAGACATACATACATACATATATCCGATCTGACAGACATACATACATACATATATATCCGACCGACAGACAGACATACATATATATATATCGATATCACTGACAGACATACATACATACATATATCCATATTTACATACAGATATCCGATCGACAGACATACATACATACATATATCCGACCGACCAGACATACATACATACATACATATATCCGATAGACACAGACAGACATACATACATACATATATATATCCGACAGACAGATACATACATACATACATATATCCGATCCGATAGACATACATACATATATACATATATCCGATAGACATACATACATACATATATACATATATCCGACCGACAGACAGACATACATACATACATATATACATAGACATATATATATACATATATCCGACAACAGACATACATACATACATATATCCGACCGACCGACAGACAGACATACATACATACATATATATCCGACATCATACAGACAGACATACATACATATATCCATACATATATCCGACTAGACAGACAGACATACATACATATATCTGACCGACAGACAGACATACATACATATATCTGACCGACCGATCGACAGACAGACATACATATATCCGACTAACTAACAGACATATATACATATACATATCTATATTACATATACATGATAATATATGAAATCCAACCTTGAGTGTTCGGGACATGGTGAAGAGTTCTCCAGGAAAGCATGGCCATACAGCTCTGGGTTAGACTCAACAACATTACTACTCCCCGGAAGGGGTAACGAGCTGAACCTTCATCTCTGAGGACTCTAGCCCACCCTCTGATGCAGCGAATGAGATGCTGTGTCCACCATGAGAAGGACCACCTGAAGCTCCACAGCTTATACATATATCATAGAGTGGGGGGGGCTATATATATCTCTCTGCCTGTTTATCTATCTATCTACACCCACCACCACCCCTTCACTTTGGAAGGACAATATCTATCTATCTGCTTGCCTACCTACTACACACACACCCATCTGTCTATCTATCTACACATACACCACCACCCCTTCACTTTGACAGGACAATATCATCTGTCTGCCTACCTGCCAGACACATACATACATACATCTATCTATCTATCTATCTATCTATCATCTATCTATCTATCTATCATCTATCTATCTATCTATCTATCTATCTATCTATCTATCTATCTATCTATCTATCTACATACACCACCACCCCTTCACTTTGGAAGGACAATATCTATCTATCTGTCTGCCTACACACCTACCTGCACACACCTACCTATATATATACCTACCTACATATCATCTATCTATCCGACCATCTATCATATATATCATCTATCTATCTATCTATCATCTATCTATCTATCTATCTATCTATCTATCTATCTATCATCTATCTATACATCTATCTATCTACCTCATACATACATACATATATCCGATTTGAACATACATACATATATATCCGTCTGCCTACCTGCAGACACACACCTACCTACCTACATCCTACCTACCTACACACACATACATACATATATCTATCTATGCCCACAGACATACATACATACACATATATCCGACAATATCATCTATACATACATGTATCCGACATACATACATACATACATACATATATCCGACTCGAATCGACAGACATACATACATACATATATCCGATCCGACAGACAGACATACATATATATATATACATATATCCGACAGATAGACATACATACATACATATATCCGACGACTGACAGACATACATACATATATACATATATCTGACTGACAGACATACATACATACATATATCCGACTGACAGACATACATACATACATATATCCGACTCGATAGACAGACAGACATACATACATACATATATCCGACCGACCGACAGACATACATACATATATATATCCGACTATCGACTTGACAGACATACATACATACATATATCCACTAGACAGACAGACATACATACATACATATATCCGACTGACTACAGACATACATACATACATATATCCGACTGACAGACAGACATACATACATACATATATCCGACTTACATACAGACATACATACATACATATATCCGACCGACAGACAGACATACATACATACATATATCCGACCGACTGACTGACAGACATATACATATATATATCCGACTGACAGACATACATACATACATATATCCGACAGACAGACAGACATACATACATACATACATATATCCGATATACATACATATACAGACATACATACATACATACATATATATCCGACTGACAGACATACATACATACATATATATATCCGACTTCGATAGACAGACATATACATACATATATCCGACTGACAGATAGACATACATACATACATATATCCGACTGACCACAGACATACATACATACATATATCCGACTCAATTGACCGACAGACATACATACATACATATATATCCGACTGATCCGACTGACAGACATACATACATACATATATCCGATACCGACTGACAGACATACATACATACATACATATATCCGACTAGACAGACATACATACATATACATATATCCACTTGACCGACAGACAGACATACATATATACATATATCCGACTGACATCGACAGACATACATACATATATATCCGATCACTGACAGACATACATACATACATATATCCGACAGATAGACAGACATACATACATATATCCGACTGACTGACACATACATACATACATATATCCGACTGACATACATACATACATACATATATCCGACTCCGACAGACAGACATACATACATACATACATATATATCCGACTGACAGACAGACATACATACATACATATATACATATATCCGACTGACAGACATACATACATACATATATCCGATAGATCTGACATACATACATATATCATATCCGATCCGACTAGACAGACAGACATATATACATATATATATCCGACCGACTGACAGACATACATACATACATATATCCGATCGACTGACAGACAGACATACATACATATATCCATATATCCGACTGACAGACATACATACATACATACATATATCCGATCGACTGACCGACATACATACATACATACATATATCCGACGACAGACAGACATACATACATATATATATCCAGACATACATACAGACAGACAGACATACATACATACATACATACATATATCCGACAGACCGACAGACATACATACATACATATATCCGACTCGACCGACAGACATACATATATATATCCGACCGACTAACAGACATACATATATATACATATATATATCTATATTACATATATATGATAATATATGAAATCCAACCTTGAGTGTTCGGGACATGGTGAAGAGTTCTCCAGGAAAGCATGGCCGCCAGCTCTGGGTTAGACTCGAACAACATTACTCTCCCGAAAGGGGTAACGAGCTGAATCTTCATCTCTGGAGGACTCTAGCCCACCCTCTGATGCAGCGAATGAGATGCTGTGTCCACCATGAGAAGGACCACCTGAAGCTCCACAGCTATGCATACATACATATAGTCTGACCATCTATCTCTCTGCATGTTTATCTATCTATCTACACCCACCACCACCCCTTCATTTGGAAGGACAATATCTATCTATCTGCTTGCCATACCTACCTACATACACCTATCTGTCTATCTATCTACACCCACCACCACCCCTTCACTTTGGAGGGACATATATCTATCTGTCTGCCTACCTGCCACAGACATACATACATACATATCTACCGATCTATCTGATAGATATCTATATATCTATCTATCTATCTATCTATCTATCTATCTATATATCTATCTATCTCTACATACATCTATCTATCTATCTATCTATCTATCTATCTATCTATCTATCTATCTATCTATCTATGCCCACCACCACATTCATTTGGAAGGACAACATCTATCTATCTGTCTGCCTACTCTGCCTACACACAGACCTGCCTACATACCTACCTACCTATCTACTACATCTATACATCTATCTATCTATCTATGCCCACCACCACCCTCTACATACTATCTATCATATATCTATCTGACTGACATACATACATACATATATCTGACAGACCACTAGACATATACATATCCGATCTATCATCTATCCGATACATACATCTCATCTACCTATCTATACATATCTATACATATATCCTATCTATCTATACATACATCTATACCACCACCACCCTACATACTTTGGACATACATTATCTGTCTGTCATATACATACCTACATACATACATACATACATACATACATACACATACATATATATCTATCTTTATGCCGACATACCACCCATACATACTTTGATCACATATCATCTAACTGTCTACATACATATATCCGACCGACAGACATACATACATACATATATCCGACTGAATAGACATACATACATACATATATATATATCCGACCGACAGACAGACATACATACATACATATATCCGATCGACAGACATATACATATATCATACATACATATATACATATATCCGACTGACAGACAGACATATACATACATACATATATCCGACTCGATGACAGACATACATACATACATATATCCATATATCCGACTGACAGACATACATACATACATATATATATATCCGACTCATAGACATACATACATACATATATATATCCGACCGACAGACAGACATACATACATACATATATCCGACTGACTGACAGACATACATACATACATATATATATCCGACTATAGACAGACATACATACATACATATATCCGACGACTGACAGACATACATACATACATATATCCGACTGACAGACATATATACATACATATATATCGACACACAGACAGACATACATACATACATATATCCGACTGACAGACAGACATACATACATACATACATATATCCGACCGATAGACAGACATACATACATACATATATCCGACTGACTGATCACATACATACATACATATATCCGACTCGACACAGACAGACATACATATATATACATATATCTGACAGACAGACAGATACATACATACATATATATATCCGACTGACAGACATACATACATACATATATATCCGACTGACTAGACAGACATACATACATACATATATCCGATCCACAGACAGACAGACATACATACATACATATATCCGACTGACAGACATACATACATACATATATCCATACATACATACATACATACGATATATATCTGAATGACAGACATACATACATATATATCCGACTGACAGACAGACATACATACATACATATATCCGACATCGATGACAGACATACATACATACATATATCCGACAGACTGACTAGACAGACATACATACATACATATATCCGACTGACAGACATACATACATACATACATATATCCGAATCGAATCGACTAGACAGATATACATACATACATACATATATCCGATACATCGACAGACATACATACATACATACATATATCCGACTCTGACTGACAGACATACATACATACATATATCCGACCGACAGACATACATACATACATATATCCGACTGACTGACTGACATACATACATACATATATATCCGACCGACAGACAGACATACATACATACATATATCCTGATCTGACAGACAGACATACATACATACATATATCCGACATATCGACAGACATACATACATACATATACATATATCCGACTGACCGACAGACATACATATACATATATCCGACCATCTGACAGACATACATACATACATATATCCGACTGACAGACAGACATACATACATACATATATCCGATCAATACAGACATACATATACATATATCCGACACACCAGACATACATATACATACATATATCCGATCGACCACTGGACAGACATACATACATACATATATCCGACCGACTGACAGACATACATACATACATATATCCGACCGACCAGACAGACATACATACATACATATATATATCCGATCTGACTGACAGACATACATACATACATACATATATCCGACTGACCGACAGACATACATACATACATACATATATCCGACAATCGATACAGACATACATACATACATATATCCGATACATACATACATACATATATATCAGATAGACATACATACATATATCCGACTGACTGACTAGACATACATACATACATACATCCGATATCCGACTGACTGACAGACATACATACATACATATATATCCGACAGACAGACATATATATATACATATATCCGACTTACTTGACAGACATACATACATACATATATCCGACCGATCTGACAGACATACATACATACATATATCCGAATCGACAGACATACATACATACATATATATATCCACCGACAGACAGACATACATATACATATATCCGATAGATTAGACAGACATACATACATATATATCCACTGACAGACAGACATACATACATATATATCCGACCGACAGACAGACATATATACATATATCCGACCGGACAGACAGACAGATATACATACATACATATATCCACATATATCTGACAGACATACATACATACATATATATATATATCCGACAGACATACATACATATATATATATATCCAACTCGACAGACATACATACATACATACATATATCCGATTTGACAGACATACATACATATATATATCAGACCGACTGATACAGACATACATACATACATATATCCGATATCCGACAGACATACATACATACATATATCCGACCGACTCAGACAGACAGACATACATACATATATCCGATCCGACTGACAGACAGACATACATACATACATATATCCGATCCGACTGACATACATACATACATATATATATATATCTAATCCGACTGACAGACATACATACATACATATATCCGACTGACAGACAGACATACATACATACATATATATATCTGACAGACAGACATACATACATACATACATACATATATCCGACTGACAGACAGACAGACATACATACATACATATATCCACCGACTTGACGACAGACATACATACATACATATATCCGACTGACATATATACATACATACATACATATATCCGACTGACAGACAGACATATACATACATACATATATCCGACCGACCGACAGACAGACATACATACATACATATATATCCGACCGACTGACAGACATACATACATATATACATATATCCGATCAGACAGACATACATATATACATACATATATCCGACAGACATACATACATACATACATATATATATCCGATAGACAGACATACATACATACATATATATATCTCGACTGACTGACATACATACATATATATCCTACAGACATACATACATACATACATATATTATATCCGATAGACAGACATACATACATACATATATCCGACCAATCGACAGACAGACATACATACATACATATATATCCGACTGACAGACAGACATACATATATACATATATCCGACTAACAGACATACATATACATACATACATATATCCGACTCGATAGACATACATACATACATATATCCGATCGATTTGACAGACATACATACATATATATCCGACAGACAGACAGACATACATATATATACATCCGATATATCAACAGACATACATACATATATCCGATCTATCTATCGATCAGACATACATACATACATATATATATCCGATAGACCGACATACATACATACATATATCTACATATAGACATATCTATATCTACGATATATCCGACCGACAGACATACATACATACATATATCCGACCGACAGACAGACATACATATACATACATATATCCGACTGAATAGACAGACATACATACATACATATATCCGACAGACAGACATACATACATATATATCCGATCGACCGACAGACATACATACATACATATATCCACTCACCGACAGACATACATACATACATATATCCGACTATCGATTCATATACATACATATATACATACATATATCCGACTGACACACACAGACATACATACATACATATATCCGATCCGACTCACAGACATACATACATACATATATCCGATCGAACAGACAGATATACATATATATATACATATATCCGACTAGACAGACAGACATACATACATACCGATACAGACATACATGTACATACATATCCGACTGACCTGACAGACATACACATACATACATATATATATCCGACCGACCGACAGACATACATACATATATATATCCGACTCGACCACTGACATATACATACATACATATATCCGACAGACAGACAGACATACATACATACATACATACAAATATCCGACCGACTTCGACAGACATACATACATACATACATATATCCGACCGACTGACAGACAGACATACATACATATATCCGACTCGACTCAGACAGACAGACAGACATACATACATATATCCGACAGACAGACAGACATACATACATACATATATCCGATCCGATCGACAGACAGACATACATACATACATATATCCGACTGACAGACAGACATACATACATACATATATCCGACTGACAGACAGATATACATACATACATATATCCGAATCGACAGACATACATACATACATACATACATATATCCGACTGACAGACATACATACATACATATATCCGACTGACTGACAGACATACATACATACATACATATCCGATAGACAGACAGACAGACATACATACATACATACATATATCCGACTGACCGACAGACATACATACATACATATATCCGATCGACCACAGACATACATACATACATATATCCGATATCGACAGACAGACAGACATACATACATACATATATCCGACCGACAGACAGACATACATACATATATACATATATAGACATATATCATATATCCGACCGACAGACATACATACATACATATATATATCCGACTGACCGACAGACATACATACATACATATATCCGATATACTGACAATACATACAGACATACATACATATATCCGACAGACCGAAAGACATACATACATACATATATCCGACTTGACTGATTAGACATACATACATATATCTGACCGACTGACAGACATCCACAGACATACATATATCCGACCAACTAACCCACATAAAGATACATACATATCTGATATCAATACAGACATATATATACATACATATATCAAACCCACCACCACACATTCACTTTGGAATAATATCTAAACTTTCTGACATGACATACATATATACATATATATCCTATCTATCTATCTATCTATCTATCATCTATCTATCTATCTGACTCTATCTATCTATCTATCTATCTATCTATCATACATATATCCATCTGGCACATACCACCATCCTATCACTTTGGAAGGACAATATCTATCTATCTGTCTGCCTACATGCTCACACACATACCTGCCCACACACCTACATACACACATGCATCTATCTATCTATCTATCATCTCAGTATCTATATATCTATCTATCTATCTATCTATCTATCAATCATACATCTATATATCTATCTACTCATCTATCTATATCTATATCTACATACACCACCACCCCCTTCACTTTGCAATGACAACATCTATCTATACATATCTGCAGACCTGACCGATAGACAGATATACATACATACATATATCCGACTCGACCGACAGACATACATACATACATATATCACAAATTCACTTCGACTGACATACATACATAAATATATACATATAACTGATATGATCAACAGACATACATACATACATATATCCTGACAGACAGACATACATACATACATATATCCGATCAACAAGACATACATACATATATATATCCGACTGATAGACATACATACATACATATATCCGACTTTGACAGACATACATAAATATAAATATATATACATATAGATCGATGACTGACAGACATACATACATACATATATCCGACAGAGACAGACATACATACATACATATATCCAATCCGACCGACAGATAGACATACATACATACATATATCTGTCCGACTCGATCAGATACATACATACATACATATATCCGATAGACAGACAGACATACATACATATATCCGACATCCACTGACATACAGACATACATACATACATATATCCGACATTACTATACATACATACATACATATATCCTATAATGACATACATACATACATACATACATATATCCGAACCGACAGACATACATACATATATCCATATCCGACTGACAGACATACATACATACATATATATATCCGACTGACAGACAGACACATATACATACATACATATATCCGACTGACTAGACAGACAGACATACATACATACATATATCCGATCGACATCGACAGACATACATACATATATACATACATATATCCGACATCGACAGACATACATACATACATATATATCCGATGTGACAGACATACATACATACATATATCCGACTGACGATTGACTGACATATACATACATACATATATCCGACCGACAGACAGACATACATACATATATCCGACAATACATACATACATACATATATCCGACAGACAGACAGACATACATACATACATATATCCGACCGACTGACATACATACATACATATATCCGATAGACAGACATACATACATACATATATCCAACGACAGACATACATACATACATATATCCGACTGACAGACAGACATACATACATACATATATCATGCTTTTTTATTTCGACAGACAGACAGACATATACATATGTGTACATCCGATACAACCGATAGACATACATACATATATCCGACCGACCGACAGACAGACATACATACATACATATCCATGATCCGACCGACCGACAGACATATACATACATACATCCGAATCGATCCATATAGATATACATATTATACATATATCCACTTACATAGACAGACAGACATACATACATATATCCGATCATTAGACAGACATACATACATACATATATCCGACTGACCGACAGATCGACATACATACATACATATATCCAAACTGACCGACAGACATACATACATACATATATCCGACCCGATGGACTGACATACATATATACATACATATGATTATCCGATTGACATACATACATACATATATCTGACTTACGACAGACATACATAAAAGATTACATACATATATACCGACATTACAGACATACATACATACATATATATCCGACTGATTATTACATACATACATACATACATATATCCGACTAACCGACTGATCGACATACATACATACATATATAAATATCCGACCGACCGACAGACAGACATACATACATACATACATCCGACAGACTGACCTGCAGACATACATAAATACACATATCCAACCGACCGACAGACATACATACATATATCCGACTATACCAATTGACATACATACATACATACATATATCCGACCGACCGACATACATACATACATACATATATCCGACCGACCGTCCGACAGACATACATACATAGATATATCCCGACTGACCGACAGACATACATACATACATATATCCGACCGACCAACCGACAGACATACATAAATACACATATCCGACTGACCAACCGACCGACCGACCGACAGACATGCATACATACATATATCCGACCGATCGATCGACCGACCGATTGACAGACAGACATATCAAATCACCTTTATTTATATAGCACTTTTAACAAGTCCAATTGTTTCAAAGCAGCTTCACATTGTTAACAGGAAAATAATGCAACAGAGTTTGTACAGCCGTTCTGGTGAAACAGTGATGTTATCCAGCTAATTTCAAGTATCATATAGCGTCAATGCGGGCAGATCGGTAATATAGATGAAATTTAGGTGTCCCCAACTGAGCAAGCCAAAAGCCAGAGGCAACGGTGGCAAGGAACCAAAACTCCTTCAGGGTCAGAATGGAGAAAAAAACCTTGGGAGAAACCAGGCTCAGTCGGGGTGCCAGTTCTCCTCTGGCCGACGAACAAACAGTGTATGATTATAATTCTGGCAACATAGCAGGTCTTAATTCATATTAGGCAAATAGATATTTGTAAGATTATTCGAAAAGATTGAGTCATCACGCCGAAGACGGGTTTAATGAGGATGTCGTGTCGATGCGGCATTTACGGGGGGAGTTTATTTGACATGCTCTCTGCAGACATTTCAGGGATGCGTTGGTCATGTCCAGGCGCAGGTCCACCATCTGATCTGGATACGGCCCGGATCCGCTAACTGCAGTAAACCTCGGGATAAACAGAGACTAACATTCTTCTTATGATGCAACGAGTACATCAGGTGTTATGGGAAGTGTTCCCGGTTCCGCTGACCTAGTTAATGCAGCCTAACAATCACTTACTGATTTGAATAATAGAAATTGATAATGTTTTATGTGTAAGCCATAGTAAAGAGATGCTGTGATGGCAAAACAGCTGCTGAATAAGAGACAAAGCCTTACCAATGGTCTTTATAAAGCTTTTATTCTTGCAAGAAGAGCCACACTCAGTACAACCGTCAGTGTCTGTACCAAGTGTGAACTGAGGAACCAAAGGATGGCCCTAGCCCTTATACCCCTCAATGTCCCGTACTTCCCCCATTAGTGTTTGTGTTCAAGGGTCAGAGTGACTGAATCCTGCTGTGCGTGGTGGGGGAGTTTTACGATCGTGCATGAGAATGTGAGGTGTGGTCGATATACATTTTAATGAGATAGATGTGTGATTCAATCAGCCCCATCTGACACCTAAGGCCCGGGAGAGTCTCCAAACTAGGAGTCCCGTGACCCCCTGTTAAGAAGGTGTTTTTGTGTGGCAGAGACAGATGTTGACTTCTGTGTGAACTCAAACACACACAACATCTTTACATTTACATTTTTCTTTAACACCAACTTTTCATAAAAAAAACTTTTCGACACTGAAATCATTTATGTGCTCTGTACAGAACACCATTAACGCTCATCATCTTCCGTACACGTGCGGAGGCGGTACTTGTCCCACTTTACTCAAAATCTATTGGTCCAAAAGACATCAATCAAAATGTGGACTGTCCAATGGGTATTCACCCAGGGAATGATCACACAAACAAGCTTGTCTGACTCTCAACAACGGAGGTGTGGTCGTTGGCGTGTGGTGAATAGCGAAAAGTGTACGGAACATGGTTAGTCTACGTTAGCTTAACATTTCCAGTTGTTGGGTTAAACCTGCTGGGTCAACCAGGGCCTGAAATTAACACCCGACCACCCGGTAACTTCACCAGTAATAATAATATAAATTTATTTCTGTTTAACGGTTCCTGAACGCTGTAGATAACAGCTAACGTTACCAGGACCTGTCTACGTGACTAAATCAGCCACTGACACAACCGCAGGATTTGTTTACACAGGAGCTGCGGTAGGTCTATTTCCGGTCTGTGGTCTAACGTTATATCTGTGGACTCAGATGCTGACGCCTCACACAAAGAAACTCAGTTAACATAAGCGGTTAAAATTACAAACTGTGGAGTTTTTATATTTATAACATGTGATACAGTTAAGCAACATCACACAAGAGTGCTGTTTTCCTGAATAGTCTACCATCACGATTGAAAATGACACGGATTTCATATGACAGTTCCATAAACAATTAATTAACATTAAGTCACTTACATTTTAGATGCAGTATTTACTGCTTTTGTTCTAGTTCAGCAGCGAAAATAGTTCCAAACAAAGATCACAGCAGAACCATAACGCATCTCACAGAAACAGTGTTACTGAATGATTCAGCGCTTTTGAATGAATCGGCTTGAATCAAAGATTCAGTAACCTATTCGTAACGACTGCCTTCGTTCTTGAATGAATCAGCCGCTTTCAACGAATCGACTCAATGATTCACTCATTAAGACGGTCACCTGCCGCCACCTACTGGTGCTTAAGTTTCATGTTTAAACATTCTTTCCAACATTTCTTATTTGTATATTAAAACATTCTCATAAAAAAATGTAATGCAGTTGTAATTTTTCAGTGTAAATTATTTAATTTGATTGGTAACAGCCCTATAGCATCTTATTCTAATTTAATGTAGGCCTATAGATCAAATTTAAGAATATAAACTGAAAGCTGAAGCATAGCCTATATTTAATAAGATTATGGAAAAAATACCCTTTATAAAATATAAAAATATCAGAGATATGCAGATTTAAATATGAATAACACACAAAAAAAGAAAAAATCCGGACAAGCAAATGTTTCACTCAGACAAGTGAATGACAGCACGTGAACAGGCTTAATGTCGAGCCCTGTGAGGCAAAAACAAAACAAAAACACTGGCAGGTAAAAGTCACTGTGGCTGGTGGTCGAAAAAGTTAATTTCAGGCCCTGGTCGCAACGCTTGGTTGTTTTGACCCAGCACTGGGTTGTTTCACGAGCTTTGCGCCTTGAAGACGTTTAAATTCGCTCACAAACTGTCATTTTGAAAGGACAAAGGGGCAAAGATGTTTTAAGGTAAGTTCATGTAATGTTTTCATTAATAATAATTTTAATTAGCATAATTATAGGTATAGTTTTTTCACGGCAACAATTCTTAAACATAGCCTACTAAAGTGATACGTTAACTTAGACGACAAAAGTTTTACCTCATAATCCGATGCCATGTATTGACTCACATAACGTACGTTAGTCATGTTAGTTTAGGTATGTGAGACGCAATTTAAATTAATAGAGTTTGCGATTATTTATTACATGGAACCCTGACGGTACCCCTCGGCGCCACGCTATGGACGAACTGGGAACTCCATTGCTTTCAATGGGAAACCTTTGGCGCCAACAAAAGAATTCTATCGGTATGAAATCGCGCTGAAGAAGTCTCATTCAGAACACATGGCGATGTTTGGCATCAGTTCACGTGTGCCACATGTTGGTGAGTAGTCATAAATATTATGTCCTAATGTTTGATGTAAAGTATTTTCTGCTTGTCGTTATCGATCGGATTATGTTCAGTCACTGCATTATATCTGTCATCTCCACTGAGACTTTGCATTTCTTTGCTTTCTAAATCAACACACCTTACTAATAATTGCTCTCATCCAACTGGTTCTCTGGCCCTCATTTCTGTGGAAGAAAGAAATGGCGATCTCAAATGTTGTACCGAACTTCCAGTAGGAGATCCAGAAGTAAGGAAAGTGCAGACATTTCAAACAGAAACCACTGAAAGTAAAGATCTTGTAGACCATTTGTCTAAGTTCTCATCTTGGTCTAATGCTGTCAAAGCCATTGCACACCTTCTGAGACGGATTAGGAAAGACAAAACTAATTCACCGGCTTCTGTAAGTGAACAAGAGGATGCAAAATGCTTGATTCTAAAAGGAGTGCAAAAGCAAGTATATCAGAAAGAAATGGATGTCCTGAGTCAAGGAAAACAACTGCCAGGTTATAAAACTGCAGGTTATATAACACAACTGCAATCGTATCTAGAGCAAAATAATCTTTTTGAACCACTTCAATCAGGTTTTCGCCCCAATCACAGTACAGAAACAGCACTTTTAAAAGTGCTTAACGATCTCCTTCTGGTTTCTGATTCTGGTGCACACAGTATCCTAGTTCTGCTTGATCTCAGTGCAGCCTTTGACACTGTGTGCCACTCCACGCTGCTTTCACGAATATCTTCGATAGGCATCACTGGTGCTGCTCTTCAGTGGTTGATCTCATATTTATCAGATCGACAGCAGTTTGTTAGGATAGGCAAGGATTGATCAGGTACCAGCACTATCTCTCATGGTGTGCCTCAAGGTTCTGTACTTGGTCCTCTCTTATTTCTCATCTATGTGTTACCACTTGGTCAGATAATCAGACAACATGGACTTTCATAGTTATGCTGATGATACTCAAATTAATTTCACAGTTAAACCCAACTCAGCTTGTCTACCAGTTTCTGTTAACTCTTGCCTTCAGGAACTTAAAACCTGGATGAATGATAACTTAAAGCTAAATACTGATGAAACAGAAATCCTGTTGATTGGCCCTAAATCAAAAAATCTGACACATGATGACTTTTTCATTGATATTGATGGCATCCAGATTAGACCGTCAAAAATCATGCGAAATCTGGGAGTACTGTTTGACTCCACATTATCCCTCGAATCACATATTGGTATGACAGTAAAATCTTGCTTTTTCCATTTGCGAAATTTAGTTCATATCCGCCGTTCCCTTAACTTTAGTGATGCTGAGACTGTTATTCATGCTTTTGTGACCTCTAGATTGGACTACTGTAACGCCTTATATAGCGGCTTACCTACTAAATCAATACACCGCCTCCAATTGGTGCAAAACTCTGCTGCTCGAGCCCTAACATTTAATAAAAATCAGCACACATCACTCCCATCCTCAACCAACTTCACTGGCTTCCTGTTGCCAGTCGATCCAGTTTAAACTCTTGGTTTTAGTCTATAAAGCCAGTCATGGCCCTGCACCAAAATACTTAACTGAATTAGTCAGCCATATGTTCCTGCCCGGACCTCAGATCTAGCAGCGAAAACCTGCTTGTCATCCCCAAGGTTAAATGCTCTACTGTGGGTGGAAGGGCTTTTTAGTGTTACTGGCCCCAAAACTATGGAATAAGCTGCCCCTGAATATCCGTAACGCACCTACTCTACAGACTTTTAAGTCCCAACTTAAAACTCATCTTTTGCTCAGTAAGTAATCTGCTTTCTCTCACCTTCTCTTCCTTCATGTTATCTCACACTTCCCATGTTTTTCTTTATGACCACTTATTGTATTAATGTTCTTTTGATTTTATGGCATTGTTGTTGTCTATCTGTAGTTATTTGTTGTACACCCACTGATTGTACTTTTGTACTCCATTGTGAAGGACATTGGGTTCTTGAAAGGCGCTATATAAAATAAACATATTATTATTATTATTATTATTATTATTAATAAAAAAACTTCATGACCTGGACGCCTTCATCGATACGGATGGTATGATCAAGGTGGGAGGAAGATTAAGCCACTCATCATGCACTCACTCCTTCAAGCATCCACTGATCCTTCCTAAAGATCATCATGTGACAAAGTTGATAATTGCACACTATCATGAAAGTGTAAAGCATCAAGGAAAGGACTTCACAATCAATGAAATCAGATCTTGTGGCTATTGGATACCTGGAATCAACAGAGCGGTTACATCTTACATTCGCAACTGTGTAACGTGTAGAAGGCTGAGAAAATCTGTTGAAGGCCAGTGGATGAGTGGTGTCCCCACAGAACGCTGCGTAGAGCCTTCCCCCACCATTTGTGTATTACGGCATGGATTGCTTTGGTCCTTTCATGACTAAAGAAGGAAGAAAACAGCACAAAAGATATGGCCTGCTTCTAACTTGCTTTTGTTCAAGAGCCATTCATATAGAAATGTTAGAAGATATGTCGACAGATGCGTTCATCAACAGTCTACGATGCTTTGCTATTCGAGGTACGGTATGACAGATCAATTGCGATCAAGGTACCAATTTTGTGGGCGAAAAGAACGAACTGAACTCCGTGATTACAGCAACTTGATCCAGAAAGGATCACCGCGTTTCTTGCAGATAAGCAGTGTGATATTGTTATGAATTCCCCTCATTCCAGTCATGCAGGTGGTGTATGGGAGCGCCAAATCAAAACTGTAAGGAGTGTTCTTAATGCTACAGTCTCCTCTCATCAGGCAGGCTCAATGATGCTTCACTGCGCACTTTGTTTTACTGAAGCCATAGCAATAGTCAACCGTCGCCCCTTACAGTGGACAACCTGAATGATCCCAAGAGCTTAGAACCACTCACACCGAACCATCTGATTACCATGAAAGCCACTACAGCCCTACTACCACCACCAGGAAAGTTCATAAGAGAAGACATATATGGAGAAAGAGATGGAGACGGGTACAGTATCTTACTGAACAGTTTTGGAGTAGATGGAAAAAAGAGTATCTACACAACATTGCTGCTAGACAATGCTGGCATGCTCCAAAAAGGAACTTTAAATTGGTGATGTGGTCATGGATACGGATGAGACCCTTCCAAGAAATGAGTGGAGACTAGGACGGATCATAGACACTGTAACTAGCCAAGATGGACTAGTAAGGAAAGTCACAATAGCACTTGGTGACAAAAAGCTAAACAAGAAAGGAGAACGGGTAAACAAGGTGTTCATGTAGAGAGACCAGCTCAGAAGTTGGTCTTATTATTAGAAGCTGAGTAAACCAATCTTTAAAGGACTTTACTTTGCTTTACATGCACAAGGGGTATTATAAGTGAAAATTGTGCATGTTTGAAAACATTGATAATTTGGTGGGAGTGTAATAGACTTCATTGTATTTTATAATTTGTTTTTGTGTACATTTTTAGACATTTCTGTATGTTTAAATAGGTTTAAGGTCTGCTTTATCTGTCTTAATAAGTAGGGACTTGTAGAGTATGGACGGTGCTCATAAATGATCGATCAGACCAATGCTTTGATTATGAAAAGTGAATCAACAGGACTGCCCCATAGAGTCTACGGACTGACAGTTTAACACCCCTAAAGAACACAAACCAGCCTCCTTCATCCCTCTCTCCTCTGCATTCCAAAGGACGTTCTCATAAAACAGCCCCATCCTCACACACTCACACACATACCAAAGAACACCCAAATGTGCTATGTGACTTTTAACTTAGTTATTTTTCATTTTAGAGGTGCTGTGTTACCTGTATGTATGCATGCTTTTTTGTTATAACCATTTTAGATGTGTTTGATAGGTTAGAAACTTATAGTCAGTAGATGCTTAATGAAGAACAACGTCAATCCTCACCTTTCCTTTAATTCATAAGTTAAACTCCCCATGCTTGGTCTCGAAATCTTTGTCTCTCAATTTGTAGACCGGCTATGTGCATTTTGTGGTACTATGATGCATCAAACTCTTTCTTTTATGCCAAACCCAAAAGTCTGCAAACTTAAGAAGGCCATAAACATGTTAATGAGATGAGACTCAAGACAAAGGGAGATTTCCCCGCTTAGTTCCTTCGCCTGATTGGCTGTTCCGACAAAGAGGCGTGCCTGATGGCCTCTCTCAAAAGGGCCTGCAGGCTCTCTTACGTTCTTCTTGCTTTTTACTCTCCTGTTGCACTCTCTTGTTGCTCGCTTACTCTTACTCTCTACTCTCTTACTCTCACTTCTCTTCCCACTCTTCTTCGGCGCGGAGTCTCAGACCGCCAGCCTGTGCCATTTTCCAAAGGACATTACCACACAAAGGAACCAAATTTATAGAACTTTTCCAAGGACTCCAACGGATCCGCCCTGCAAGATTCAAACACGGATTGTCCGATCCGCCCTTTGAACTCAATTCTAGAATTAAGCCAAAGTCAAGTCAAAGTCAAGTCAAAGTCAGCTTTATTGTCAATTCTGCCATATGTAACGGGTGTTATGTTGATTTAATTTCACGCAAAATCACTTTCTTTGTTATTAATAATTATTTAATTTTTATAATTATTCTGAACTTTGTAATCTATTCTTTCATTATTTCATTTCATTTCGTTTATTATTTTGGTAGTAATTTATTTTATTTAGTAATGTCCATTTTCAATTATTAATTGTAATGCGGTTCCTTTAAGAACGAAACATCCAGTTGTCTGCGCTTCAGTTCGCGTGAGCATGGATGCAGAGAGTGGAGTTGCACAGAAGCTCCAGCATTTATGTGTGACATGAGTTTTGTATCTCGAAATAGGAAATGTTGTTTCTTTCCAAAATGTTCTTAAACCTTATGTAAATATGTGAATCAAGTTTGTATGAACCTGCAGTGTGTATTTTTGTAAATAATTGCTAGATCAATAAAGGCCAAAAAGAAAAGAGAAAGCTCCGTGTATAAAAATGTCCCCTTCCATCTGCAGGCATGTGAAGAAGGCCACGCGATCACTCGTTTAATTACTTTTCTTTTTTTATTTGCTATGGTATGTTTTTCTTCTATGTTTCTTTCGGGAGTATTGTTTCAACTTTATGTAAATGTATGCTTTTAAAATATGTTTCTATATGTTCAATATAGGAGATCTAAAGTCACGGTAGTTTATGTGAGCGCGCGATGCAGAGAGGCATGTGAAGAAGGCCACGCGATCACTGTTTAATTATTTTCTTGGTTTGAGCAGCAGTGCAAAATAAAATACGGCTCAGACTCCTCTAAGGCCCGGTCCCACCAATCAACAACACAACGCAGGAGTCAAAATAGAGACCGGCCACACATACATACAGAGAATTGAAATTCTATGACTCTCAGACCCTAGGTGCCTGGACAACAACAAAGAAGGTCACAATAACAAAGTTTGCAATATGACAACAACAGAAGAAAGATAAAAAAAGATGATAAATGAATTGAGAAAAAGACTGTGCGCGTGGGGCAGAAGAGGAGTGGTCAGAGTCGTGGAGGGAGCTCAATGCCCTGACAGCCAGGAATGAAGTTGTCCTTCAGTCTGCTGGTCCTTGCTTGGAGACACGGGCCTCCCTGATGGCAGCAGATCAAAGAGGCTGCGATGGGTGGGT
>JAGHMJ010006376.1:0-77252 GCA_018749465.1 Paracanthobrama guichenoti | reverse complement strand
CAAACGAACATACATACACTTACATATATCCGACAGACAGACAGACAGACAGACAGACATACGCCACATACATGCCTCGGCCGACAGACATACATACGCCATATATCCGACCCGACAGACGACAGACATACATACATATATCCGACCGGCCGACCGACGAACATACATACATACACATATATCCGACCGACCGACCGACAGACGAACGCCATACATATATCCGACGAACCGACGAACGCCACATACATACATATATCCGACCAGCCCGACAGACATACGCCTGTCAGCCGACGGTAAACAGACGCCACATATATCGACCAACTAACATACATATGCGTATACATCACCATTACATATATATGACAATATATAAATCCAACCTTGAGTGTTCGGGACATGAGTAGAAGGATTCTCCCGGGAAGCATGGCCGTCAGCTCTGGGTTAGACTCGAACAACATTACTCTCCCCGAAGAGAATGCCTTCAGAATCTTCATCTCTGGAGACTCCTGGCCCACCCTGCAGTGCAGTGAATGAGATGCTGTGTCCACCATGAGAAGGACCACCTGGAAGCTCCACGGCTTGCGATCTGCGATAGAGTGGAGAAGGGCTATCTATCTCTCCTGTCTGTTTATCTATCTACTCTACACCCACCACCACCCCCTTCACTTTGGAAGGACAATGCTCTATCTATCCTGCTTGCCTGCACCTTTACACCTGCCTGCCTATCTATCTATCTATCTATCTATCTATCTGTCCTATCTATCTATCATATCTATCTATCCTATCCTGTCTATCTATCTATATCATATCTATCTATCTATCTATCTATCTGCCCCCCACCTGCCCCTTCCTTTTGGAGGACAATGTCTATCTATCCTAGCACTTACCTGTCTACACACACCTGCCTGCCTACACTTTACACCTACCTGCCTACACCTATCTGTCCTCTATCATACCACAGCACCACCCCTTCGCTTTGGAGGTTAATATCTATCACCAACTGTCTGCCTGCCTGCCTCACACACTGCCTGTCATAACATCTATCTATCATATCTATCTATCTATCTAATATCTATCTATCTATCTATCTATCTATCTATCTATCTATCTATCTATCTATCTATCTATCTGTCTATCTATCTATCACCACCCTTCACTATTTGGAATGGACAATATCTGTGTCTGCCTACTTGCCTACACACCTACCTATCTACACACCTGCCTACCTACACACCTATCTATCTATCTATCTATCTATCATGCATGAATATCTATCTATCTATCTATCTATCTATCTCTATCTATCTATCTATCTATCTATCTATATCTATCTATCTATCTATCTATCTATCTATCTATCCCCTATCTATCTATCTATGCCCCACTACCACCCCTTCACTTTGGAAGGACACAATATCTGTCTGTCTGCCTACCTGCCAACACACCTACCTGCCTACATGCATACCTACTACTACACACCTATCTGTCTATCTGTACTCCTACCACCCCTTCACTTTGGAAGGACAATATCTGTCTATCTATCTATCTGTCTACCTGTCTACACACCTACCTGCCTACATACCTACCTACCTACCTACACATCTATCTGTCTATCTATCTACACCACCACCACCCCTTCACTTTGGAAGGACAATATCTATCTAACTGTCTATCTACCTGCCCCTACACACCTACCTATCTATCTATCTATCTATCTATCTATCTATCTATCTATCTATCTATCTATCTATCTATCTATCTATCTATCTATCTATCTATCTATCTATCTATGCCCCTACCACTGCCCTTCACTTTGGAAGGACAATATCTATCTATCTGCTTGCCTACCTGTCTACACACCTACCTGCCTACATACCTACCTACCTACCTACACACCTATCTGTCTATCTATCTACACCCCACCACCCCCTTCACTTTGGAAGGACAATATCTATCTATCTGTCTGCCTACCTGCCCTACACCTACCTATCTATCTATCTATCTATCTATCTATCTATCTATCTATCTATCTATCTATCTATCTATCTATCTATCTATCTATCTATCTATCTATCTATCTATCTATACCCCACTATCTTCATCTTTGGAAGGACAATGTCTATCTGTCTG
Source organism: Paracanthobrama guichenoti (assembly GCA_018749465.1). NCBI lineage: Eukaryota > Metazoa > Chordata > Actinopteri > Cypriniformes > Gobionidae > Paracanthobrama > Paracanthobrama guichenoti. Next base: position 75,122 of record JAGHMJ010006376.1, on the reverse strand, counting down.
CCTACTTGCCTACACACCTACCTGCCTACACACCTGCCTACCTACACACCTATCTATCTATCTATCTATCTATCTATCTATCTATCTATCTATCTATCTATCTATCTATCTATCTATCTATCTATCTATCTATCTATCTATCTATCTGTCTACGCCCACCACCACCCCTTCATTTGGAAGGACATTATCTGTCTGTCTGCCTGCCTGCCAACACACCTACCTGCCTACATACCTACCTACCTACACACACACCTATCTGTCTATCTATCTTACCACCACCCTTCACTTTGGAAGGACAATATCTATCTATCTGTCTGCCTACCTGACCGACACACACCTATCTGCCTACATACCTACCTACCTACCTACACACACCTATCTGTCTATCTATCTACATACCACCACCCCTTCACTTTGGAAGGACAATATCTATCTAACTGTCTGCCTACCTGCCGACACGACCTACATATCATACATCTATCTATCTATATCTACTATCTATCTATCCTATCTATCTATCTATATCTATCGACCGATCTATACATATCTACATACATAGTATATATCTATCAGACGCCACATCTATCTATCCTTCATTTACGAAGGACATATCATGTCTGTACGACTACTCTACCATACACACCTACATCTGCCTACATACCGACTAGCTCACATACACACTATCCGACCTATCTATCAGACGAACATACATACATATATCCGACCGACAATACGATCTAACTTTACATACATATATCCGACCGACCGACAGACATACATACATACATATATCCGACCGACCGACGAACATACATACATACATATATCCGACAGACAGACATACATACATACATACATCCGACCGACCGACCGATCTACAGACAAACATACATACATATATCCGACCGACCGACGAACAGACATACATACATACATATCCGACGACCGACCGACCGACCGACCGACCGACATGCATATACATAAATACGACCGATATCATACAGACGAGATAGACATATACCGACATACATATATCCGACCGACCGACCGACAGACAGACATACATATATCTGACCGACCGACCGACGAACATACATATATCCGACCAACTAACAGACATATATACATATACATATCTATATTACATATATATGACAATACATCCAAATCAACCTTAGTCCGGGACATGGTGAAGAGTTCTCCAGGAAAGCATGGCCGTCAGCTCACAGGTTAGACTCGAACAACATTACTCTCCCGAAAGGAAGCTAACGCGCTGAATCTTCATCTCTGGAGGACTCTAGCCCACCCTCTGATGCAGCGAATGAGATGCTGTGTCCACCATGAGAAGGACCACCTGGAAGCTCCACAGCTTGCGATCACGATGAAGTGGGGGGCTATCTATCTCTCTGTCTGTTTATCTATCTATCTACACCCACCACCACCCCTTCACTTTGGAAGGACAATATCTATCTATCTGCTTGCCTACCTGCCTACACACCTACACCTATCTATCTATCTATCTATCTATCTATCTATCTATCTATCTATCTATCTATCTATCTATCTATCTATCTATCTATCTATCTATCTATGCCCACACACCACCCCTTCACTTTGGAAGGACAATATCTATCTATCTGCTTGCCTACCTGTCTACACACCTACCTGCCTACATACCAACCTACCTGCCTACACACCTACCTATCTATCTATCTATCTATCCTATCTATCTATCTATCTATCTATCTATCTATCTATCTATCTATCTATCTATCTATCTATCTATCTATCTATCTATCTCCTATCTATCTATCTATCTATGCCCACCACCACCCTTCACTTTGGAAGGACAATATCTATCTATCTGCTTGCCTGCCTGTCTACACACCTACCTGCCTACATGCCTACCTACCTACCTACCTACACACCTATCTATCTATCTATCACACCCACCACCACCCCTTCACTTTGGAAGGACAATATCTATCTATCTGCTTGCCTACCTGCCTACACACCTACTGCCTATCTATCTATCTATCTATCTATCTATCTATCTATCTATCTATCTATCTATCTATCTATCTATCTATCTATCTATCACCACCACCCTTCACTTTGGAAGGACAATATCCTATCTATCTGCTTGCCTATCCTGTACACTACACCTACCTGCCTACATACCTGCACCTACCTGCCTACACACCTATCTGTCTATCTATCTACACACCACCACCCCTTCACTTTGGAAGGACAATATCTATCTAACTGTCTGCCACCTGCACACCTACACTATCTATCTATCTATCTATCTATCTATCTATCTATCTATCTATCTATCTATCTATCTATCTATCTATCTATCTATCTATCTATCTATCTATCTATCCCACCACCACCCCTTCACTTTGGAAGGACAATATCTGTCTGTCTGCCTACTTGCCTACACACCTACCTGCCTACACACCTGCCTACCTACACACCTATCTATCTATCTATCTATAGTATCTATCTATCTGTCTCGCCCACCACCACCTTCATTTGGAAGGACATTATCTGTCTGTCTGCCTACCTGCCAACACACCTACCTGCCTACATACCTGCCTACCTACACACACACCTATCTGTCTATCTATGCCCACCACCCCCTTCACTTTGGAAGGACAATATCTATCTAACTGTCTGCCTACCTGACCGACCGACCCGACATACATACATACATATATCCGACCGACCGACCGACATACATACATACATATATCCGACAGTCAGACAGACATACATACATACATATATCCGACCGACCGACAAACATACATACATACATATATCCGACCGACCGACCGACCGACATACATAAATACATATATCCGACAGACAGACAGACATACATACATACATATATCCGACCGACCGACAGACATACATACATACATATATCCGACCGACCGACCGACAGACATACATACGCATATATCCGACAGACACGATGAACATACATACATACATATATCCGACAGACCGACAGACATACATACATATATCCGACCGACCGACCGACCGACAGACATACATACATATATCCGACAGACCGACAGACATACATACATACATATATCTGACCGACCGACAGACAGACATACATACATATATCTGACCGACCGACCGACAGACATACATATATCCGACCAACTAACAGACATATATACATATACATATCTATATTACATATCTATGACAATATATGAAATCCAACCTTGAGTGTTCGGGACATGGTGAAGAGTTCTCCAGGAAAGCATGGCCCGTCAGCTCTGGGTTAGACTCGAACAACATTACTCTCCCGAAAGAGAATGCACGTATTACTGAATCTTCATCTCTGGAGGACTCTAGCCCACCCTCTGATGCAGCGAATGAGATGCTGTGTCCACCATGAGAAGGACCACCTGGAAGCTCCACAGCTTGCGATGCGACAGAGAGTGGGGGCTATCTATCTCTCTGTCTGTTTATCTATCTATCTACACCCCACCACCACCCCTTCACTTTGGAAGGACAATATCTATCTATCTGCTTGCCTACCTGCCTACAACACCTGCCTGCCTATCTATCTATCTATCTATCTATCTATGCCCACCACCACCCCTTCACTTTGGAAGGACAATATCTATCTATCTGTCTGCCTACTTGCCTACACACCTACCTGCCTACACACCTGCCTACCTACACACCTATCTATCTATCTATCTATAGTATCTATCTATCTATCTATCTACGCCCACCACCACCCCTTCATTTGGAAGGACATTATCTATCTGTCTGCCTACCTGCCAACATACCTACCTGCCTACATACCTACCTACCTACACACTATCATCTGTCTATCTATGCCCATACACCACCACCTTCACTTTGGAAGGACAATATCTATCTAACTGTCTACCTACCTGACCCGATCGACCAACATACATTCATACATATATCCGACCGACCGACCGGACATACATACATACATATCCAAACGAGACAGACATACATACACATATCCGACCCGACAGACAGACATACATACATATATCCGACCGACCGACATACATACATACATACATATATCCGACCGACAGACATACATACATACATATATATCGACCGACCGACCGACGACTAGACATACATACATACATATATCCGACCAACAGACATACATACATACATATATCCGACCCGACCGACCGACAGACATACATACATACATATATCCGACCCGACCGACCAACCGACCGATCGACGAACATACATACACATATCCGACCGACCGACTGACAGACATATACATATACATATTACATATATCTGACAATATATGAAATCCAACCTTGAGTGTTGGGACATGGTGAAGAGTTCTCCAGGAAAACATGGCCTTCAGCTCTGGGTTAGACTCGAACAACATTACCTCCTCCCGGAAGGTTCAATCTTCATCTCTGGAGGAGTCTGGAGCCCACCCTCTGATGCAGCGAATGCTAAACAAAGTGACAAAATAAAAAAGCATAACAATAATCAGCAATGAATGTGACATTATAACAAATGACAATCTGCAACTGTAAACACTAAACATTATGACAAAAAAGCATACTTTCTATCTATCTATCTATCTATCTATCTATCTATCTATCTATCTATCTATCTGTCTATACCTGTCTATCTATCTATCTATCTATCTATCTATCTATCTATCTATCTATCTATCTGTCTGTCTGTCTGTCTGTCTGTCGGTCTAGCCTATATCTAAACAACTAACATAATATATACAGAATATATATAATAAAACAGTTATAAATCAGAGATAAGCTGACAATATAGCAATTTTCAAACAAACACCCTCACAATCAACAATGCAGCAATCTGCGATCTACAGGCCAATAGAGTGCTATGGAAGCAACTAATATAATATAATCACGAGAGAAATTGCTTGTAGCTTTTGGAGATTGTATAAAAACCACGCCCCCTTACCAAATGCCATATGCTTCTCAAACATATGTACACAATTTTATCTATACATATGAGATATATAATTGTACCTAGCGTTGATATCGCTGATGGTGCGGCACAAGCGCTGCGATGTCGCAGATTCACTTCTACGACACTGCATTCTCAGCGATCGATCACTCATGACGTCATAACAGCGGCCCAACGGCGCCAGAATTCCTGAGTATATGCTTAAAGGGATCAAATAAAATAAAGCCATCTTTTACTCACCCTGCTGTTGTTTCAATGCCCTGTGTCCTTCTATCTTTTCGAACCTCAAAAGCAGAGATAATTAATAAAAATAAAAATAAAAAAAGTCCTGCACGCTCCTCCATATAACGACGGCGAATGGCCACCAAGCTAAAACTACGAAAAGGATACAAAGTATCACGTAATGATAAAGTGAGGCGCAGCGTGGCATATGTGGAAAGTGTTCAGAAGACATATGTTAAGGTTTTGCGAGGAAGAAACCCGTATTATTCAGTCAAAATACTGAGCTCAAACCAGCGTTTCTGTGAGTGTGCGAGCCCTCTCATGTTTACTATAAACTCGCACTGTTGCCATGGTACCCAGGATACGCACACCATTTTGAGAAATCAGGCTCAATAGAAAGAAACAAACCACGACTCGTCTTTTCTATAAGGTATATGATAAGAAATAATAATAATAATAATAATAATAATAATAATAATAATAATAATAATAAGGTAAACGTCTTGAAGTGAATGTTGTGTAGCGGTTGTCATGACAACATTGCATGAAGCTGACTACTGAAGGCTCATACACACTCACAGGAATGCGCACATGCACAAAACCTACTATCTATCTATCTATCTATCTATCTATCTATCTATCTATCTATCTATCTATCTATCTATCTATCTATCTATCTATCTATCTATCTATCTATCTATCTGCAATAATAATATGCAATACATCCATCTATCTAGTGCCATGGAAGCAACTAATGCGTGTGTGTGCTATTCATATGTTATGCTATGACTTCTGTAGAGGACACAAGGACAGTTATTAAAACAATAAAATGGCATAATAAGTTTAGACAAATAATTCGAAAACTCAACTTAATTCATGCTTAAAAACCTAGTTATTGTTTCAGTAAATTGGCCAATGACACCAAGATAAAAAAAATAAAAAAAAATGTTTTAGTCATCGTGTGAGCCACTGGTCAAAATGTTTTTCACCATTTATTATATACAGATGTCATGCTTTTTATGTTCTGTTGACACTAACTGCTTTCTGTTGTGTACAATAATACAATAATGTCAGTTTTTCTAGCTGAATGCTTTACTGTAAATACAGATTCAGACAGTAGGTAAAAATTGACTGGGAAAAGTAAAAAATATATTACCACGAAAAGAAAAGAAACATTTGTATTTATACAGTAAATTATTTTTAAATGTGTTACATATAAGCTTAACATTCACTGTTGTTTGTTCATTTTACACTCTGTTATGTCTTTCTCTAACACACATATCTTCTTGCATACAGTTGTGGTCAGAATTATTGGCACCCCTGGTAAATATGATCAAAGATGGCTGTAAAAATAAATCTGCATTGTTTATCCTTTTGATCTTTCATTAAAAAAAAAAAAAAAAAAAGAAAATCTAACTTTTCATTAAAGTAAAAAGAATTGAAAGTGTAGGGTAAATCACATTATGAAATAAATGCTTTTCCACGCTGGCCACAATTATTGGCACCCTTTTATTAAATACTGTTTGCAACCTCCTTTTGATAACAGCTCTGAGTTTTCTCTTATAATGCCTGATGACTTCAGAGACCAGAGACCATTCCTCCATACAGAATCTCTCCAGATCCTTCAGATTCCCAGATCCATGTTGGCGCTTCTCTTGAGTTCAGCCACTCATTCTCTATAAAGTCGATCGACAGATACATACATACATACATATATCCGACCGACCGACCGATCGACATACATGCTGTTACCGATGAAATGATAACATTAAGTTGGATTTTGATTTTGTCCTTTATTCCTCTTGTGCAGAACTCACAATGTACACATTTGAGTCGTTGTTGTAGTTAGATTTTGTTGAGTATTTGTGTGTATGTGGTACATATATGTGTGTGGTCAAACTGTAAAACAAAAAACAATCTACAATTAGTATTTAGTATTATTTACATCATCAAACATTCTCTGCATCACAAGCGCATATTAAACTTTATCAACTAAATGTAACATATTTTGCATTAACATTTCAACAAACAGCGTAAAAACACAGTAAATAGCTACACAAACATTTAAAACACAAGCGTATAATATTAGGCGTTTAGGCGCTAATGGCAAATGGCGATCTATATTAGTATCACATCAGAAACTATCAATTTACTTAAACAACATATTAATTACTCACCACGCTGGGAATATAAAGTTAGGCAGCACCCTACACATACATATATACATACATACATATATATATCCGACCGACAGACAGGCAAACAAACATACATACAAACATATATCCGACCGACAGACATACATTAATACACATATCCGACCGACCGACATACATACATACATACATATATCCGACCGACCGACCGATTGACAGATACATACATGCATACATACATATATCCGACCGACCGACCGACAGACATACATACATGTATATATCCGACCGACGACCGATTGACAGATACATACATGCATACATACATATATCCGACCGACCGACCGACAGACATACATACATATATATATATCCGACCGACCGACCGACAGACATACATATATCCGACAGACATACATAAATACACATATCCAACCGACCGACCGACCGACCGACCAACCGACAGACATACATACATACATCCGACCGATCAACAGACATACATACATATATCCGACCGACATACATACATACATACATATATCCGTCCGACAGACCGACCGACCGATATAGCCATGTATGCTCGGACATACATACATACATATATCCGACCGACCGACAGACATACATACATATATCCGACCGACCGACATACATACATACATATATCCGACTGACCGACGATGCGACATACATACGCCACATACATATATCCGACCGACCGACCGACATACATACATACATACATATATATATCCGACCGACCGACGAACGAACATACATACATATATCCGACCGTCCGACAGACATACATACATATATATATCCAACGACCGACAGAACATACATACATACATCCGACCGACCAACCAACTGACAGACATACATAAATACACATATCCGACTGACCAACCCGACCAACAGACGCCACATACATACATATATCCGACCGACCGACCGATCGACATACATACATACATACATACATACATATATCCAACGACCGACCGACAGATATACATAAATACACATATCCAACCGACCAACGACGACAGACATACATACATATATATATGCGACCAATCGACAGACATACATACATACATACATATATAAATATCCGACCGACCGACAGACGAACATACATACATCCGACCGATCAACAGACATACCATACATATATAAATATTCGACCGACCGACGAACAGACATACATACATATATCCGACGACCGATCGACCGACCGATCGACAGACAGACATAAATCAAAATCAAATCACCTTTATTTATATAACGCTTTTAACAAGTCCAATTGTTTCAAAGCAGCTTCACAATGTTACCAGGAAAATAATGCAGCAGAGTTTGTACAGCGTTCTGGTGAAAGCGGTGATGTTATCAAGCTAATTTCAAGTATCATATAGTGTCAATGCGGGCAGATCGGTAATATAGATGAAATTTAGGTGTCCCCAACTGAGCAAGCCAAAAGCTAGAGAGCAGCGGTGGCAAGGAACCAAAACTCCTTCAGGGTCAGAATGGAGAAAAAAACCTTGGGAGAAACCAGGCTCAGTCGGGGTGCCAGTTCTCCTCTGGCCAGCGAACAGTGTATGATTATAATTCTGGCAACATAGCAGTCTTAATTCATATTAGGCAAATAGATATTTGTAAGATTATTCGAAAGATTGGAGTCATCACGCCGAAAACGGGTTTAATGAGGATGTCGTGTCGATCACGGCATTCTACGGGGAGTTTATTTGACATGCTCTCTGCAGACATTTCAGGGATGCGTTGGTCATGTGTCAAGCGCGAGTCCATCATCTGATCTGGATCGGCCCGGATCCCCTGTTAAGAAAGGTGTTTTTGTGTGGCAGAGATAGATGTTGACTTCTGTGTGAACTCAAACATAAATGATTAAATCTTTCTTTAACAATTCCTCCTTTTATCATTCTTTGATAACTCACAAGAAAATTTAAAGTGTGTATGTATAGTAGTGATTATAATTTTAAAAAAAATTATAATAATAATAAAAATAATAAAAAAAATAAAGTAGTAATAATAATAAACAAAAACAAGTTTAAGTCACTCATCACACTTACACTCTTCATCTCTGATTTTGTATGAATGATCACTCTCTTAAACTTGTAAATAGAGAAACATTTAGATATCTGAGTTCCCGTTTAAATGTTGCCCAGATGAAATAAAATCAAATCAAAATAAAATCAAAAAAATAAATAAAAATTCCTAATTTGTTTTAGGTGTCTCCTCGCTAAACATTTCATCAAATTCGTTCATCCATTCATTGTAATCGTCATAAACAGTTAGTTTACCCATTTGCTGAGACATACTGGCCTTCACCATTCTCTGTACTATGCTTGAAATGCACTGAAAAATACATGTAGTAAACACAGCGAGACTAGTGCCAATATTGCAAAAATTGGTAACACAGTGTAACATAGCCAATATCCCAAACCTCTCAGATTTGTTGTCCACCCAAACCATGAATCATCAGCTTTCTCAGGTCCCCTTACAGCTGCTCTCATATGGTTTATGATATTTGTGATGTTGTCGCTGTAATCTGGAATGTGAAAACAAAATGACAGTCCCAACATTTTGCAAACTCCCACTTTTTCTGCTGTTAACATGTCTAAAATCAGTCTGTTCTGAATAACTGCATCTCTGATTTGTCTCATTTCCTCATTCACCATTGTCATAGCATGTTCAGTGCTATTGGCTAAAAACCAACACACTCCATGCTAACCCATTAATTTTGTTTATAGTTACTGCTGTTTCCACCCCCAGAAAAATAGACCAACCCACATTTGCTCCTGGTGTTGTCCATGGATCTGACAAGACATAACCATTGTATCGGTTTGGCAATGTCCCTATTTCAGAACCAATATCTCTTTTCTGTCTGGTCTTTTCTCCCTGTTCATTACCCGGAAAATACACAGATGTTCCCACATTCATTAAAGCTGTCTTTCTGTGGCATGGAATGATATGCTCTGTCGCCACAAACCCAAACTGCCGCCCAGGTGAAGTGTCATTTGGTTTGCTAAATGGACAGGTAAAGTCTGTTGTGATACCACCTATCACTGCTGTGCAGTTCCTGTTGTCGAATTCTTGTCAATTCTGACTCTGCATTTAGACCACCCTGTGTTCACGTTCAGCTTCAGTCTCTGTGAGCACACGCACACATCTCCTTGAGCGTGCATTACTCTCAATGGTGGAATCAACATGTCTGTGTGAGTCGTGCCCGTTGTGTTCTCTTGCAGGTATATGTTGGGTGTTTTGTTGGAATCTTCCCTTGCTCGATGTCGCTGCAGCTCTAAGCACTTCCGTCATCTGCTGTGGGATCAGACAGTCAGTTTCATTTATTGTTGCAACAGTCAATGGTACTTTCTTCCAGGCGTGAGACATCTGTAGACAAAGCCAGCAGCTGGTGTTTATCTCCAGTTCCTGTTTCTGCAGCAGTGCCAGAGTGCAAGCTTTGTTCCCTTGGCATTTGTCATTGCCTTGTCCACTTCTGGTTTTGCTCCTCCTTTATCTACTCCTTCATTTCCCATCCACGCTGTTTCATCCCAGCTGGGAATGTCAGGTTTGAAGGCTGGTATAACAGGTGGTTTCACTGGTTGTGGCGCTGGTTTACTCATCACCAAGCTGAATACAGTCAGTAGGCATGCGATTACCTTTGAAAACCCGGTGCCACGATCTCACTTGCTTCATTCTTTACAGTTGGCTAAATGGATCGCACAGTTGTACTGCCAGAGCGTGTGAGGAAGTCTTTGATCGTTTTCTTTTGAAAAGCTGGTTGACTCAGTACCACGTTGTGCCAGTGTCTCTGCTCCTGAGATGATGACAGCAAATGATGTTTATATTTGATCTCTGCTCGCACAGGCGTGTGCCTCCTGCTTCTCTTCTCTTGGCTCCTCCTCCCCGATCACTGCTGGGACCTTTCTGCAATGGCTTGCATGCACCCGTCGCTCTCAGCAACCTTCACGCGTGGTGGGTGTCGTCAGCAGCCACGACAAAAGGTCCTAGCCACCTTTTACGCCTTCAGCTCTTCCTCCTCAGGTCCCTTATCACCATGTAATCTCCTGGCTTGATGTTGTGCAAGGGAGTCTCAGCCAGATTCCCCTGAGCAGCTTTCACCTGCACACAGACATCAGACAACAGAAGACATTTCCTTGCAGTAATTCAACATATTGTGCTCGCACAAATCTGTGGATGGAAGCTGTTGTTTACCCCCTTCCATGCCCATAAAAGGCGGTCTTCCAAAGACGATTTCAAAGCGGGCTTAAATTTGCTTTAGTCTCTTTCTCATTCTCATGTACATTAACACAATTGGTAGGGCCTTCACCCATGTGAGTCCAGTGTCCTCACAACATTTTGCCAATTAGTTTTTATGGTTGAATTCTCACGTTCCACTGCCCGCCTGAAGCGGCGTGGTAACTGCAATGTGTTCTCATATCTATTCCCAAAAAACTGACCCACTTGTTTTATTGCCTCGTTCACAAAGTGTGTTCCATTGTCTGAACTTATCTTTCTTGGAATTCCCCATCTGGGAATTATTTCAGTCAGCAGGGCTTTGGCCACTGCTGCTGCGTCCTGTTTAGCGGTGGGAAAACTTCAATCCACTTTGACCACATGTCAACCATCACCAAGCAGTATTTCTTGCCCTCACAGTTCAACTCAATAAAATCCATCATAAGGTATTGAAGGGTTCCTTGAAGGTGGATGAGATGCTAAGGGCATTTTACTCCCTTGCCACATTGTGTGTGTTACAAATTACGCATCTATTGCAAAAATTCTCAGCAACCACTGTAAAACCCTTTGTGAAGCACATGTCTTTCATCTGCTGTACCATAGCCCCTTTGCCTCCATGGTCTCGCCCATGGGGCATTGCTTTATAATGAGAGAAAAATGTCGGGAGTAAACAAGGCTTGCCGTCCACGCTCATCCACACATCATTCTCAAGTTTGCAGCCACAACGTTTCCACAGGTGTTTCTCCGCTACTGTGGTGAGCACGCCTGCATACTCTGTAGGGAAGTCAAAGCATTTGTGTTAGTTTCAGATAATAGAATACAGTCTGGTTCCTTTGACTGCTGTGCTGCTGCAGCTTTCGCAGCCACGTCTGCTCTTGCGTTTCCTGTTGAAATGAAATCTTTGTTGTTAGTATCGCTGCGCATTTACAGATAACAAGTTGTTTTGGCAATAGAATTGCGTCTAGAAGGAGTAGACACAAGAGAAGCATTCAAAATTGGGCGTCCATCAGATTTCAAAAATTTCCTGTGTTTCCACAGTGCCCCAAAATCATCACGCAACCCCGAGCAGCGTATCGTGAATCTGTGTAAATCGTTACACTTTTACCCTCCATAAGCTTACATGCTTCTGTCAGGGACTCTGAGCTCCGCCGCTTGAGCTGAATAATTGTGTGGCAATGTGCCAGAGGCCAAAGTGTCAAACTCAGTGGTTACACGCATAACCCACTTTGTTTCAAACCTGTTTGTGCGTCTCTGTAAGCAGAGCCATCCACAAAGAGGACATTGTCACAGTTTTCAAGAGGTGTGTCTAAAAGGTCAGGGCGCCAGCGGGGTGCACACCTGCTCAAGTGCAGTTAAACACTGATGTTCCTCCCCATCCTCCTCCGTCGGAAGAAGAGTGGCGGGTTCAGCACTGTGCAACGTTTTACTGTGATATTTGGCATATCTAGCAAAATTGTGTGATACCTCAGCCATTGTGCTGTTGACAAATGTGATGTCTTCTGTTCCTGCAGAATCATTGACACCGCATGCGGGACCATTAATGTCATGTCAGAATACCCCACAAATTCTCTAGAGGCCATTACAGCCTGCTCAGCAGCTGCCACCGCTCTTAGACAGTGCGGCAGTCCTGCTGCAACTGGATCTAATTTGCCAGAGAAATACCCCACTGGGCGCAGCCTGTCTCCATGTTGCTGCAAAAGAACAGAAGACATGAAACCATTTGCATTATCAGTGCATGTGTATCTGTGTGGATGCGTGTATGTGTGTGTGTTTGATATTAGTAAATGTGTACTTCCCTTTGCGGCGTCGTTGCATCCTCGGCCGTGGTCCACCCGATCCCCTCCTGCTCTCCGCTTTCAATATGTCAGTCCGCCTTCCGATTTTCAGGGCAGTTGTATGCCCAATGTCCATCTTTCTGCACCTTCGACACTTCGTTGCACTCACGCATGGTATGATTCGTCTTCACATAGAAAACAGCCTTTCATGTCTGATTGTTGTCCCCCCTTTTGTTCCAGCCGAATCGTCCATTTTGTGCGTGCGCCCGCGCTCTGAGTTAAATCTTTGCGGTGTCTGCACGGCAAAGCTGCAATTCTTTTTGTCTTGGTCTTTCTTTCCTTGACCTCAGCTCGTCTTCTCGTGTTTTATGATGGTGCTTACTCGTCCTTCAGTCCATTCAACATAGCTGTGTTTCACTGCTTGGAAATCTCCGGTCTCAGTCATTCAAAAGGCTAGTCGCCAAATTACTTTCCCACGTGGTTGGTCTGTTACCCCGATCTATTGGTTTCAGTCAGCCCGCTGTGCTTGCAAAACCACGGTATAGAGCCGCTCATAATAAGTTTGAACACTCTCACCTGGTTCTTGGCGGCGGTGGCTCACTCTAGACATATCAATGCGTGCTGGAAATGCTTTTCTCACAGCCTCAGCCAGGCCCGTCACAGCTGCTCGATATCCATCGTTTGAAGCATGTTGCCAGGTGATGTGACCTTGTCTGTGATCTGTTCCTGGTAATTCTGCGTTGATCTTGTGCCAGTTCATTTCCCTCCCAGCTTGGTCATCATGAGTCTTTTCAGTTCATTTTACTGTCGGGCTGAACTCTTGGCAGAATGTCATCAGTTCGATTGGTGAAAGCGGTCCCCTGCGTCGTCGGGATTACGGCAGGTGGGCCATTGCCTCTTTCATGTCGGGTAAGTTCCATGGCGGAACACTAATTCTATAGAATTTATTCCCATAACTTCCACCATAGGTGCTGTGATGTTCACCTGCTCTTCTTCCGCAGTTCTGTCCCAGTTCTTTCTTTTCTCCGGGCAGGGCATCTCGAATTCTTCCTCCTCCTCGTTAAGCTTTCTGAGGAGGGTATCAGGATTCAGATCGAAGTCCCTTCTGACTCTGGCCCGTGCACGCGTGATGGATCGTAACGTTACATCATAAGATCGTGCACCTTCTTTTCTTAGTTTCGTCTTCGGATCGCTAGTCTCTTTCTCCTTTCGGGTGGCGGTGTTTACGCCCGGAAGGTTTCAGCCATCTTGGCGCTCCCTCAGTTAATGCACACCTCCTTCCGTTGTCTGTTCCAGGTGTGCGTGCGTCCTCTTCTCTCTGCCCGGGGACTGTAGTTGTTCTGGCTGGTTGAATTGGCTGGTTCAGCGAGCGGAGAGCAGTCGGCGGTCAAGTCCACTTTCAGGCCTTGGAGCTTCGCATTGGGATAGATTGTGTAACTCAGTGGTGTTTCATGTGGAAAGCACAAGCACAAGCATAAGATGTTAGTTATAGTAATCTCATTCTGTGGAGACGCAGTCGCCTTTTCTTCACTTTTCTTTTCTTTTTCAACATTCTCCTCTCTCTTTTATCTGCCTCTTCCACCCAACAATTAATTGTTTTCTCACAATTCCCACACACGTTTCTTAACACAACCCTCTGTTTTGTCACTCCATTCCTGGATTGATAATTTCACCATTTTCAACCTTGTACTACTAAGTGTTCCCTCTTTTAGGAAATCATGATATTTTACTAATTCTTTACTCAATACATACGCTTACTCAGCGTCCTCTATGTGATTTCAATTCTCGAAATTTCTTGATCACCACTCTTGTGATTTCAATTCTCCCAGAATATCTTAATCATGCTGACCACAGAACTCAGATTTCCCCTATGGTTTTATCCTTTACAATGAATCTGACACCAAATTGTGATGGCAAACAGCTGCTTGCTGAATAAGAGACAAAGCCTTACCAATGGTCTTTATAAAGCTTTTATTCTTGCAAGAAGAGCCACACTCAGTACAACCGTCAGTGTCTGTACCAAGTGTGAACTGAGGAACCAAAGGATGGCCCTAGCCCTTATACCCCTCAATGTCCCGCATTTCCCCATTAGTGTTTGTGTTCAAGGGTCAGAGTGACTGAATCCTGCTGTGCGTGGTGGGGAGTTTTACGATCGTGCATGAGAATGTGAGGTGTGGTCGATATACATTTTAATGAGATAGATGTGTGATTCAATCAGCCCCATCTGACACCTAAGGCCCGGGAGAGTCTCCAAACTAGGAGTCCCGTGACCCCCTGTTAAGAAGGTGTTTTTGTGTGGCAGAGACAGATGTTGACTTCTGTGTGAACTCAAACACACACAACATCTTTACATTTACATTTTTCTTTAACACCAACTTTTCATAAAAAAAACTTTTCGACACTGAAATCATTTATGTGCTCTGTACAGAACACCATTAACGCTCATCATCTTCCGTATTACGCATGGAGGCGGTACTTGTCCCACTTTACTCAAAATCTATTGGTCCAAAAGACATCAATCAAAATGTGGACTGTCCAATGGGTATTCACCCAGGGAATGATCACACAAACAAGCTTGTCTGACTCTCAACAACGGAGGTGTGGTCGTTGGCGTGTGGTGAATAGCGAAAAGTGTACGGAACATGGTTAGTCTACGTTAGCTTAACATTTCCAGTTGTTGGGTTAAACCTGCTGGGTCAACCAGGGCCTGAAATTAACACCCGACCACCCGGTAACTTCACCAGTAATAATAATATAAATTTATTTCTGTTTAACGGTTCCTGAACGCTGTAAATAACAGCTAACGTTACCAGGACCTGGTCTACGTGACTCAATCAGCCACTGACACAACCGTGATTTGTTTACACAGGATGTAGGTCTATTTCCGGTCTGTGGTCTAACGTTATATCTGTGGACTCAGATGCTGACGCCTCTCACACAAAGAAACTCAGTTAACATAAGCGGTTAAAATTACAAACTGTGGAGTTTTTATATTTATAACATGTGATACAGTTAAGCAACATCACACAAGAGTGCTGTTTTCCTGAATAGTCTACCATCACGATTGAAAATGACACGGATTTCATATGACAGTTCCATAAACAATTAATTAACATTAAGTCACTTACATTTTAGATGCAGTATTTACTGCTTTTGTTCTAGTTCAGCAGCGAAAATAGTTCCAAACAAAGATCACAGCAGAACCATAACGCATCTCACAGAAACAGTGTTACTGAATGATTCAGCGTTTTGAATGAATCGGTTGAATCAAAGATTCAGTAACCTATTCGTAACGACTGCCTCGTTCTTGAATGAATCAGCCGTTTCAACGAATCGACTCAATGATTCACTCATTAAGACGGTCACCTGCCGCCACCTACTGGTGCTTAAGTTTCATGTTTAAACATTCTTTCCAACATTTCTTATTTGTATATTAAAACATTCTCATAAAAAAATGTAATGCAGTTGTAATTTTTCAGTGTAAATTATTTAATTTGATTGGTAACAGCCCTATAGCATCTTATTCTAATTTAATGTAGGCCTATAGATCAAATTTAAGAATATAAACTGAAAGCTGAAGCATAGCCTATATTTAATAAGATTATGGAAAAAAATACCCTTTATAAAATATAAAAATATCAGAGATATGCAGATTTAAATATGAATAACACACAAAAAAAGAAAAATCCGACAAGCAAATGTTTCACTCAGACAAGTGAATGACAGCACGTGAACAGGCTTAATGTCGAGCCCTGTGAGGCAAAAACAAAACAAAAACACTGGCAGGTAAAAGTCACTGTGGCTGGTGGTCGAAAAAGTTAATTTCAGGCCCTGGTCGCAACGCTTGGTTGTTTTGACCCAGCACTGGGTTGTTTCACGAGCTTTGCGCCTTGAAGACGTTTAAATTCGCTCACAAACTGTCATTTTGAAAGGACAAAGGGGCAAAGATGTTTTAAGGTAAGTTCATGTAATGTTTTCATTAATAATAATTTTAATTAGCATAATTATAGGTATAGTTTTTTCACGGCAACAATTCTTAAACATAGCCTACTAAAGTGATACGTTAACTTAGACGACAAAAGTTTTACCTCATAATCCGATGCCATGTATTGACTCACATAACGTACGTTAGTCATGTTAGTTTAGGTATGTGAGACGAATTTAAATTAATAGAGTTTGCGATTATTTATTACATGGAACCCTGACGGTACCCCTCGGCGTCACGCTATGGACGAACTGGGAACTCCATTGCTTTCAATGGGAAACCTTTGGCGTCAACAAAAGAATTCTATCGGTATGAAATCGCGCTGAAGAAGTCTCATTCAGAACACATGGCGATGTTTGGCATCAGTTCACGTGTGCCACATGTTGGTGAGTAGTCATAAATATTATGTCCTAATGTTTGATGTAAAGTATTTTCTGCTTGTCGTTATCGATCGGATTATGTTCAGTCACTGCATTATATCTGTCATCTCCACTGAGACTTTGCATTTCTTTGCTTTCTAAATCAACACACCTTACTAATAATTGCTCTCATCCAACTGGTTCTCTGGCCCCTCATTTCTGTGGAAGAAAGAAATGGCGATCTCAAATGTTGTACCGGAACTTCCAGTAGGAGATCCAGAAGTAAGGAAAGTGCAGACATTTCAAACAGAAACCACTGAAAGTAAAGATCTTGTAGACCATTTGTCTAAGTTCTCATCTTGGTCTAATGCTGTCAAAGCCATTGCACACCTTCTGAGACGGATTAGGAAAGACAAAACTAATTCACCGGCTTCTGTAAGTGAACAAGAGGATGCAAAATGCTTGATTCTAAAAGGAGTGCAAAAGCAAGTATATCAGAAAGAAATGGATGTCCTGAGTCAAGGAAAACAACTGCCAGGTTATAAAAACTGCAGGTTATATAACACAACTGCAATCGTATCTAGAGCAAAATAATCTTTTGAACCACTTCAATCAGGTTTTTCGCCCCAATCACAGTACAGAAACAGCACTTTTAAAAGTGCTTAACGATCTCCTTCTGGTTTCTGATTCTGGTGCACACAGTATCCTAGTTCTGCTTGATCTCAGTGCAGCCTTTGACACTGTGTGCCACTCCACGCTGCTTTCACGAATATCTTCGATAGGCATCACTGGTGCTGCTCTTCAGTGGTTGATCTCATATTTATCAGATCGACAGCAGTTTGTTAGGATAGGCAAGGATTGATCAGGTACCGTTACTATCTCTCATGGTGTGCCTCAAGGTTCTGTACTTGGTCCTCTCTTATTTCTCATCTATGTGTTACCACTTGGTCAGATAATCAGACAACATGGACTTTCATAGTTATGCTGATGATACTCAAATTAATTTCACAGTTAAACCCAACTCAGCTTGTCTACCAGTTTCTGTTAACTCTTGCCTTCAGGAACTTAAAACCTGGATGAATGATAACTTAAAGCTAAATACTGATGAAACAGAAATCCTGTTGATTGGCCCTAAATCAAAAAATCTGACACATGATGACTTTTTCATTGATATTGATGGCATCCAGATTAGACCGTCAAAAACTGTGCGAAATCTGGGAGTACTGTTTGACTCCACATTATCCTCGAATCACATATTGGTATGACAGTAAAATCTTGCTTTTTCCATTTGCGAAATTTAGTTCATATCCGCCGTTCCCTTAACTTTAGTGATGCTGAGACTGTTATTCATGCTTTTGTGACCTCTAGATTGGACTACTGTAACGCCTTATATAGCGGCTTACCTACTAAATCAATACACCGTCTCCAATTGGTGCAAAACTCTGCTGCTCGAGCCCTAACATTTAATAAAAAATCAGCACACATCACTCCCATCCTCAACCAACTTCACTGGCTTCCTGTTGCCAGTCGTATCCAGTTTAAACTCTTGGTTTTAGTCTATAAAGCCAGTCATGGCCCTGCACCAAAATACCTAACTGAATTAGTCAGCCATATGTTCCTGCCCGGACCCTCAGATCTAGCAGCGAAAACCTGCTTGTCATCCCCAAGGTTAAATGCTCTACTGTGGGTGGAAGGGCTTTTAGTGTTACTGGCCCCAAACTATGGAATAAGCTGCCCCTGAATATCCGTAACGCACCTACTCTACAGACTTTTAAGTCCCAACTTAAAACTCATCTTTTTGCTCAGTAAGTAATCTGCTTTCTCTCACCTTCTCTTCCTTCATGTTATCTCACACTTCCCATGTTTTTCTTTATGACCACTTATTGTATTAATGTTCTTTTGATTTTATGGCATTGTTGTTGTCTATCTGTAGTTATTTGTTGTACACCCACTGATTGTACTTTTGTACTCCATTGTGAAGCGACATTGGGTTCTTGAAAGGCGCTATATAAAATAAACATATTATTATTATTATTATTATTATTATTATTATTATTAATAAAAAACTTCATGACCTGGACGCCTTCATCGATACGGATGGTATGATCAAGGTGGGAGGAAGATTAAGCCACTCATCATGCACTCACTCCTTCAAGCATCCACTGATCCTTCCTAAAGATCATCATGTGACAAAGTTGATAATTGCACACTATCATGAAAGTGTAAAGCATCAAGGAAAGGACTTCACAATCAATGAAATCAGATCTTGTGGCTATTGGATACCTGGAATCAACAGAGCGGTTACATCTTACATTCGCAACTGTGTAACGTGTAGAAGGCTGAGAAAATCTGTTGAAGGCCAGTGGATGAGTGGTGTCCCCACAGAACGCGTAGAGCCTTCCCCACCATTTGTGTATTACGGCATGGATTGCTTTGGTCCTTTCATGACTAAAGAAGGAAGAAAACAGCACAAAAGATATGGCCTGCTTCTAACTTGCTTTTGTTCAAGAGCCATTCATATAGAAATGTTAGAAGATATGTCGACAGATGCGTTCATCAACAGTCTACGATGCTTTGCTATTCGAGGTACGGTATGACAGATCAATTGCGATCAAGGTACCAATTTTGTGGGCGAAAAGAACGAACTGAACTCCGCATTACAGCAACTTGATCCAGAAAGGATCACCGCGTTTCTTGCAGATAAGCAGTGTGATATTGTTATGAATTCCCCTCATTCCAGTCATGCAGGTGGTGTATGGGAGCGCCAAATCAAAACTGTAAGGAGTGTTCTTAATGCTACAGTCTCCCTCTCATCAGGCAGGCTCAATGATGCTTCACTGCGCACTTTGTTTTACGAAGCCATAGCAATAGTCAACCGTCGCCCCCTTACAGTGGACAACCTGAATGATCCCAAGAGCTTAGAACCACTCACACCGAACCATCTGATTACCATGAAAGCCACTACAGCCCTACCACCACCAGGAAAGTTCATAAGAGAAGACATATATGGGAGAAAGAGATGGAGACGGGTACAGTATCTTACTGAACAGTTTTGGAGTAGATGGGAAAAAAAGAGTATCTACACAACATTGCTGCTAGACAATGCTGGCATGCTCCAAAAAGGAACTTTTAAATTGGTGATGTGGTCATGGATACGGATGAGACCCTTCCAAGAAATGAGTGGAGACTAGGACGGATCATAGACACTGTAACTAGCCAAGATGGACTAGTAAGGAAAGTCACAATAGCACTTGGTGACAAAAAGCTAAACAAGAAAGGAGAACGGGTAAACAAGGTGTCTAAGGTAGAGAGACCAGCTCAGAAGTTGGTCTTATTATTAGAAGCTGAGTAAACCAATCTTTAAAGGACTTTACTTTGCTTTACATGCACAAGGGGTATTATAAGTGAAAATTGTGCATGTTTGAAAAACATTGATAATTTGGTGGGAGTGTAACAGACTTCATTGTATTTTATAATTTGTTTTTGTGTACATTTTTAGACATTTCTGTATGTTTAAATAGGTTTAAGGTCTGCTTTATCTGTCTTAATAAGTAGGGACTTGTAGAGTATGGACGGTGCTCATAAATGATCGATCAGACCAATGCTTTGATTATGAAAAGTGAATCAACAGGACCGGCCCCATAGAGTCTACGGACTGACAGTTTAACACCCCTAAAGAACACAAACCAGCCTCCTTCATCCTCTCTCCTCTGCATTCCAAAGGACGTTCTCATAAAACAGCCCCCCATCCTCACACACTCACACATACCAAAGAACACCCAAATGTGCTATGTGACTTTTAACTTAGTTATTTTTCATTTTAGAGGTGCTGTGTTACCTGTATGTATGCATGCTTTTGTTATAACCATTTTAGATGTGTTTGATAGGTTAGAAACTTATAGTCAGTAGATGCTTAATGAAGAACAACGTCAATCCTCACCTTTCCTTTAATTCATAAGTTAAACTCCCCATGCTTGGTCTCGAAATCTTTGTCTCTCAATTTGTAGACCGGCTATGTGCATTTTGTGGTACTATGATGCATCAAACTCTTTCTTTTATGCCAAAACCCAAAAGTCTGCAAACTTAAGAAGGCCATAAACATGTTAATGAGATGAGACTCGAAGACAAAGGGAGATTTCCCGCTTCTTAGTTCCTTCGCTCTGATTGGCTGTTCCGACAAAAGAGGCGTGCCCCGTGATGGCCTTCAAAAGGGCCTGCAGGCTCTCTTACGTTCTCTTGCTTTTACTCTCCTGTTGCACTCTCTTGTTGCTCGCTCTCTTACTCTCTCTACTCTCTTACTCTCACTTCTCTTCCCACTCTCTTCTTGGCGCGGAGTCTCAGACCGCCAGCGTGCCATTTTCCAAAGGACATTACCACACAAAGGAACCAAATTTGAACTTTCCGCGGACTCCAACGGATCCGCCCTGCAAGATTCAAAACACGGACCGGATCCGTCCTTTGAACTCAATTCTAGAATTAAGTCAAAGTCAAGTCAAAGTCAAGTCAAAGTCAGCTTTATTGTCAATTCTGCCATATGTAACGGGTGTTATGTTGATTTAATTTCACGCAAAATCACTTTCTTTTGTTATTAATAATTATTTAATTTTGAACTTTGTAATCTATTCTTTCATTATTTCATTTCATTTATTATTTTGGTAGTAATTTATTTTATTTAGTAATGTCCATTTTCAATTATTAATTGTACGCGGTTCCTTTAAGAACGAGCTTCCGGTTGCCCGCGCTCAGTTCGCGGTGAGCGCGGATGCAGAGAGGTGGGTTGCACAGAAGCTCCAGCATTTATGTGTGACATGAGTTTTGTATCTCGAAATAGAAATGTTGTTTTCTTCCAAAATGTTCTTAAACCTTATGTAAATATGTGAATCAAGTTTGTATGAACCTGCAGTGTGTATTTTTGTAAATAATTCGTTGTGATCAATGTCAAAAAAGAAAAGAGAAAGCTCCGTGGCTAAAATGTCCCCTTCCATCGGCAGGCATGTGAAGAAGGCCACGCGATCACTGTTTAATTATTTCTTTCTTTTATTTGAGCAGGTATGTTTTTCTTTCATGTTTCTCTCGATATTGTTTCAAATTTATGTAAAATGTATGTTTTTAAAATATGTTTCATATATGTTCAATATGTGGCATCTGTAAAGTCACGTGCAGTTTGCGGTGAGCGCGGATGCAGAGAGGCATGTGAAGAAGGCCACGCGATCACTGTTTAATTATTTCTTTCTTTTTATTTGAGCAGCAGTGCAAAATAAAATACGGCCTGTGAATTCCCTGTTGCCCGGTCTCATCAATCAACAACACAACGCAGAGTCAAATAGAGACCGGTCACACATACATACAGAGAATTGAAATTCTATGACTCTCAGACCCTAGGTGCCTGACAACAACAAAACAATAACAATAACAACAAAGTTTAACAGTGACAACAACAGAAGAAAGATAAAAAAAAAGATGGATAAAGTGAATTATAGAGAAAAAAGATCAGGTGCGTGGGGCAGAAGAGGGGAGGGTCGGCAGAGTCGGGAGGGAGTTCAATGCCCTGACAGCTAGGGGAATGAAGCTGTCCTTCAGTCTGCTGGTCCTTGCTTGGAGACTGCGAAGCCTCCTCCCTGATGGCAGCAGACTGAAGAGGCTGTGCGATGGGTGGGTGGGGTCTCTCGCAATGATGAGGGCTTTGCGGGAGAGGCGGGAGTTATAAATGTCCTGGAGGGGTGGGAGAGAGACACCAACGATCTTCTCAGCTGCTCTCACGGTGCGCTGAAGTGCTTTACGGCAGGATGCGTTGCAGGCGCTGCCGTACCACACAGTGATGCAGCTGGTCAGAATGCTCTCGATGGTGCCTCTGTAGAAGGTGCGCATGATGGGGCTGGGGCTCCAGCTCTTCTCAGCTTATGCGGAGAAAGTAGAGTCGCTGCTGTGCTTTCTTGGTCAGTGCTGTGGAGTTGGCGGTCCAGGAGAGGTCCTCTGTGATATGCACACCCAGGAATTTGGTGCTCCTCACCCTTTCCACGGTCACACCGTTGATGGTCAGAGGAGCGTGCTGGGTGTGCATTCTCCTGAAGTCAACAACAATCTCCTTCGCTCTTCTCCACGTTCAGAGAGAGATTGTTGTCGCCACACCACCTGGCCAGGCGGCTCACCTCGCTCCTGAAGTTCGTCTCATCATCGTTGCTAATGAGACCAACTACGGTCGTGTCGTCCGCAAACTTGATGAAGAGATTGCTGTTGTGTATGGGTGTGCAGTCATGTGTCAGCAGAGTGAAAAGGAGGGGCTCAACACACATCCCTGAGGGGCTCCAGTGTTCATGATGATGGAGTTGGATGAGTTACTGCCGACCCGAACTGCCTGAGGTCTTCCCGTCAGGAAGTCCAGCAACCAGTTGCACATCGATGTGCTGAGTCCCAGCTGTGACAGTTTTTGAGTGAGCTGTAGAGGGATGATTGTATTGAATGCTGAACTAAAGTCTATGAACAGCATTCTGACATAAGTGTCTTTATTTTCCAGGTGAGTGAGTGCTGAATGGACGGTGGTGGCGATGGCGTCATCGGTCCAGCGTTTTGACCGATATGCAAATTGGTAGGGGTCCAGGGAGGGGGGGAGGACAGACTTAATGTGGTGCATGACTAGCCGCTCAAAGCACTTCATAAGGATGGGGGTAAGTGCGACTGGACGGTAGTCGTTGAAGCAGGATGGAGATGATTTCTTAGGGACTGGAATGATGGTGGTTGCTTTGAAGCATGTGGGGACGACAGCTTGACTCAGTGAGATGTTGAAGATGTCTGTGAAGACATCGGTGAGTTCCTCTGCACAGTCTCTCAATACACGTCCAGGAATGTTGTCAGGACCTGGAGCTTTGCGTGCGTTGACCCTGCTGAGGGATCTTCTCACGCTGTCCCTGGGCAGTGACAACATCAGGTCATCGGGAGGAGGAGGTGACTTCTGTGCAGTGGTGCTGTTGTGAGCTTCAAAGCGAGCAAAGAAAGTGTTCAGCTCATTCAGCAGGGGGGTGGAGCTGTCACATGTCCGTGCAGGGGGCTTATAATCTGTGATGGTCTGAATACCCTGCCACAGGCTCCTTGTGTCTCTGCTGTCGCTGAAACGATGGGCTATCCTCCTGGAGTACTGTCTCTTAGCCTTCCTGATGCCACGTGACAGTTTGGCCCTTGCTGTCCTCAGGCCCACCTCATCTCCAGCTCTGAAGGCAGCGTTACGCGTCTTCAGGAGACTGTAGACATTTCCTGTCAGCCACGGTTTTTGGTTGGGCCAGACGGTGATGGTCTTTGTGACTGTTACATCCTCCATACACTTGGTGATATAAGAAGTAACAGTCTGAGAGTACTCCTGGATGTCTGTGGTGTTGTGGTAGGTTGCAGCCTGTTTAAACATGTCCCAGTCAGTGGTGTCGAAGCAGTCTTGGAGAGCCTCTGATGACCCTTCAGGCCAGACTTGAATCTGCTTCTGGACTGGTTTGGTGGCTTTCACAAGTGGTCTGTATGCTGGCATTAACATAACAGTGATGTGATCTGAAGCACCCAGGTGGGGAGGGAAGGGCTTTGTAAGCTCCTCTCTGTGTAGTGTACACAAAGTCCAGAGTGTTTTTACCACGTGTTGGGAAGTCAATGTGTTGATGAATTTTTGGAAGCACACTCTTTAGGTCTGCATGGTTGAAATCTCCAGCCAAGATGAGAAAAGCATCTGGGTGGGCTGTCTGCTGATCACTGATGTGTTTATAAAGATTATTTAGTGCCTCACTCCTGTTGTTGTTGGAGCTGGGGGGGATGTATACAGCAACAAGTATAATAGCTGAATATTCCCGCGGTAGATAAAACGGCCAACATTTAATAATCATAAACTCCACCAGGGGTGAGCAGTGTTTGCAGACCACAACAGCATCGCGGCACCACGCGTCATTGGTGTAAACACAGAGTCCGCCGCCGCGGGTCTTACCTCCCTCGACGAGCACTCTGTCCGCCCGATGGCATGTGCGCTGATCGAGCTGAATGGTGTGGTCCGGAACGCTGTTGTTGAGCCATGTTTCCGTGAACACAAAAACACAACAGTCTCTTACAGTCTTCCGAGTAGAGCAAAGAAGACGAAGATCGCCCAGTTTATTGTCCAACGAGTACATTAGCGAGAATGATGGAGGGGATAGCCGGCTTGTGTGGTTTAGCCGCTAGCCTGACACGGATACCTCCGCGCTTCCCCTCTTCTGTTTCCTCTCACCCCGTTTGTGGCGCTCCACTGTGGGAGAGGTGCAGTAGTGGGGGACGGTGATGGGGTAGGCCCCCAGAGAAGGCCGTGATCCCGCAGATCTTGAGCGAGCGCCGAGCTTGGAATGAAGACTGTAGTTTTTCCAACCTCGAGCAGAAACTCACGTCTGTAGCTGAGTTTGCAGATGAACGGACGCGACAAGGACGTACAAAAACACTGTGATTTACACAACGAAAAACACAAAAACACCGGTCCGTCGGGAGAGAGAGAAGCCGCAGCGTGTGCACGCGCCGCCATCATGATGAACAATTTCACGAGACTTAAAGAAAATTCTACAAGCTGAATCAAGCCATAGATATTAATAATTGTTATAATCCGTTATAATTAACTGTTAATATCCAAATTCCCCTCTGTGCCGATTTATGTATGTTTGATCGTAACACAATTAAACACATGCATAAATCCCGCACCATTTCCCTTGGGCTAGATTCGCTACAGACTTTTTATGTTGACAGGTGTTGTAGTTTACGGAGCGATACGGGAAAGAGTGAGAGCGCGTGGTTCATCGTTCATCATACAGTGGGTTTAAGCAGATTTAAAGTTTACAATTTGTTTAGCACCCCCCGAAAAGGCATAAGGTGTGTATGTGCTTGCTTATTGTCATTCATAATTAGTGTTTTCGCTGTATTATGTTAATGCTATGGAGAGAGAGTTTGTGTACGAGGTGTTAATGCGCACTTCTTTGCTTTTATTTGTTCAGCTACTTTATTCATTTTTTGGAGAACTTACTCCGGACACGTGGAGTTTTTGGAACAGCATACCTCAAGTAAGCAAGGTTTGGCTTAATCAACCAAGAGGTCAGTGAATTTTGACGGTAAGATAACCTTGCTTTCTGGAATATTCCCCTGTTGTCTCAAGGCGCGTGTCATAAGTACTAAACTAAGTTTTCTTTCGCATCTTATTGCCCTTAAAATGTCAATACACAAAAGGTTAAACCACACAACGTTCACAGGAACACAGTCTATAGTGTCTGTGAATGTAAACAACTGGGAAAGAAATCGCATGTAAATTAGATCTGTGTATTAACGCGACAGCATCTTAATGTACAGTACCTGCTGCTGTCTATTCTGCTAATGAGAATCAAATACAGAAAATCACTCACTGCTCTTGACTGAATAACTTTAGTGGCTTTAGAAAGAACCAATTTCTTACCCTAATATGCTCTAGCAAGGAGATACACATGGCGGACTGTGTACAGTCAGAGCTCAGTTTCCATGGCACCTGTGACATCACAATTGATCAACTTTAGAACTCTCGCTAATCCCTTTAGAGATCGTCTCTCGACATTGCGTGCGTATTTGGATCACATTCACAAGCGCTAAAAACTGTTTGCACATGTGTTGGTTTTTCTTCAACCGTTATCACATCGTGGGATTTTGCTTTCTTGGCCACACAGATTTACACAACGAGGACTTCAGGCAAGAGGAAAGTACAAGAGCATCTGTACAAGAACAAGACAAGCAGGCAGGAGTTTGATTCCAACAGCGCCCTTTTTTTGTTATAAAAAAATGGCTAAACTGCCATTTATGACACATTTAAGAAAGAAACATGTCTTGACAAAGATGATAGGATGCCATAACACTTTTGTCGTTTGAAAGTGAACTAAAAGAATATGATGATATTATCAACATCTTCAATTGAAAACCCAGCCAACTCTGACTTGTTTAAAGCAGACATCAGCCGTACAAGGTAAGCTATGGGGAGGTTGTTAGTCTGGCCCGCCGTGGCAGCCGCTGACACTTGATCACACGGAGCTTAGTGCTTACAGGTGAAGTATTGAAATATTGAAATGTGAAATCTGTGGTGAATTGGCCTTTTGTCGTAGTGGTTCCTAGCTCTGGTGCAGCACTCTGGGCGGGACTGCCCGGCTTTGTGCCCCCATAACGCGACTGGATATTTCAGTTATGCTGACAGTTCACCCCAAGTCAACACTTGGAGTTAGGACTAGGGTGTGGCCTGTAAGGTGGGTGAGTGGGACACAGGCCACACCCTAGGTTACCAAAAAAGACAAAAATTATTTAAAAAATAGCTAAAAGCAAAACTAATTCCCAGATGTATTTATTTAAAAATACGAAATCTGTGGTGAATTGGCCTTTTTGTCGTATTTGCTCCTAGCTCTGGTGTAGGACTCTGGGCGGGACTGCCCAGATTTGTGCCCCCATAACGCCGTTGGATATTTTAGTAAAGCTGGCAGTTCACCCCAAGTCAACACTTGGAGTTAAGACTAGGGCATGGCCTGTAAGGTGGGTGGGTGGGACACAGTTCACACCCTAGGTTACCAAAAAAGACAAAAAAAAATTAAAAAAAATAGCTAAAAGCAAAACTAATTCCCAGATCTAATTATTTTAATAGATGAAATCTGTGGTGAATTGGCCTTTTTGTCGTAGTGGTTCCTAGCTCTGGTGTAGCACTCTGGCCGGGACTGCCCGGCATTGTGCCCCCATAACGCTGTTGGATATTTTAGTACAGCTGGCAGTTCACCCCAAGATTCAAAATTCAAGAGTTTTATTTGTCACATACACAGTTATATACAGAATATACAACTGGCAGTGAAATGTAAACAGGTCCGCTCCATGGACAGTGCAAATTCACAGTTAAAAACACAAGGAGGAAATTATAATAGGAATAGAATAAACTATATATATATATATATATATATATATATATATATATATATATATATATATATATATATATATATATATATATATATATATATATATATAATGTGTGTATCTGTAGAGTTATAAATAAATCAAGTCAAGTAGAAAAAGTAAAAATAATGAAGTGGAATAAAATAAGTGAAGTAAACTGTGCAGTGAGTAAACTGTAAACTTATAAATATGTGGTTAACAAATGTACAAAGAAGTATAATGTGCAAACAGGTTTATAACAGGTTGTTACACAGTAACAACGAGAACAGAAAGTGCAGTGCAATGTCAGTATATCGATGGTCACGTGATGTTAAGTGACTGAGTTCAGGAGTCTGATGGCCTGGGGAAGAAGCTCCTCCTGAGTCTCTCAGTTTTGGCAGCAGGCTTCGGAAGCGCTTACCAGATGGCAGCAGCGTGAAATGAGGGTTTGCAGGGTGATTAGAGTCCTTGATGATTTTAGTAGCTCTACCTTTGCAGCGTTTGGTGTAGGCTGAGCTATAGTCAATAAATAGCAGCCTTGCGTAGTTCCCACTTTTGCTGTCGATGTGAGTGAGGGAGGAGTGGAGGACATGAGAGATGGCATCTTCAGTCGATCTATTGGGACGATAGGCAAACTGAAGAGGGTCCAAAGTGTCAGGAATGAAGGAGCAAATGGTGTTTTTAATGTCTCTCTCAAAGACTTTCATGAATATAGACGTGAGAGCCACTGGACGATAGTCATTTAGGCAAGAGGGTTTACTGTTCTTAGGGACAGGGATGATGGTGGATTTTTTGAAGGAGGTGGGGACCACAGATGTAGCGAGGGACTCATTAAAGATAGATGTAAACAACCCAGCGAGCTGATCAGCACAGGACCGCAGAACACGACCTGAAATACCATCCGGCCCAGCAGCTTTCCTGACGTCCACACGCTTGAGTGCCCTCCGAACTTCATCCTCCAAGACAGAGATCACATGGTTGTTGCTGCTCTGAGTGATTCCCTCTGACGCGTCACTTGGCGGAGTCGCGCTGCCGCGATTACAGTCAACACTTGGAGTTAGGACTAGGGTGTGGCCTGTAAGGTGGGTGGGTGGGACACAGACCACACCCTAAGTTTCCAAAAAAGACAAACAATTATTTAGAAAAATAGGTAAAAGCAAAACTAGTTCTCAGATCTAATTATTTTAATAGATGAAATCTGTGGTGAATTGGCCTTTTTGTCGTAGTGGTTCCTAGCTCTGGTGCAGCACTCTGGGCGGGATTGACCGGCTTTGTGCCCCCATAACACGATTGGACGTTTCAGTTACGCTGACAGTTCACCCCAAGTCAACACTTGAAGTTAGGACTAGGGTGTGGCCTGTAAGGTGCTGCACTCTGGGCGGGACTGACCGACTTTGTATATTTCAGTTACGTTGACATTTCACACCAAGTCAACACTTTGACATTGCCTTTGTCTCTGCAACTGTAGTTATAGCCTACGCATGCATGTATGAATATCTATATCTGCAATAGACTGATGAAGATTATTTTATTCATTTCAAACCATATTTAATCATCATAAACTAGGTATCATTTGAAAGCTTAAATTCTCAAAAATCATTTTCACATACTATCCAGTCCTCGAATACTGTCTGAAATTCAAGAACCACGAATCCTGTTATTAACTAACAAATGTTACGTGTTTTTGTGTAGATGCAAACATTATAATAGCTAAACTAACACAATACATGAACAAAGCGTTAGCTAACACCACATTAAAAAGTAGCCTAACTGTAGTTAAAAACTTTAATATTGAGTTAAAACATATAGACTATTAAAACACAAACCAACTAATTCTCACATGTGAAAGTTTATCCCATGTCTTCGGGAATTAAATTGTGTCGGGTTTTACAGAGAGATGCTTTTTTTGGTTTTTTTGTTTTTTAATGCGAGTGATGACAGCATCTGAAGTGTTGACATGTGTTGGCTTTTCTAAGATGGCGGTGCGTCGATGTGCCTGGAGCGGACGAATGAGGCATCTACGTATACATACCTATGGTCACTACTGGCCGTTTACCTCCATCCACCCCAGTGAAATAGATAACTATTAGCTATTTATCGCTTTTGACTAACTGCCATTCACACATGGGTTACAATCTGCTTATATATGGACTCACAGAGATGGATTATTTTCTTAAAAATCTTTGTTTGTGTGAAGAAAGAAAGTCTGGGATGGCACAAAGGTATGTAAAAAATTAGAGTATTTTCATTATTTGGGTGGAGTATCCCTTTAAAGACTGATATTTCACACCATTATTTACAATGTACCCAGTCACTGCTTTGTTACTTCTGCTGTAACAGGAACTGGTCAAAGGATCATTGTATCCTTTGAACAGAGAAACAACTGTTTCAGAATCTGTGGTATGTCAAACCAGAGAAAGCAGGGTAAGTCAAGCCCGTTTCTGAAAGAGAGGTAACTTATACTCCGAGTCAGTTACCAGGGTAACTTACTCTGTGAACCTAACCTTTTTAAAGCATTAGCGGTG
The DNA here is from genome assembly GCA_018749465.1 of Paracanthobrama guichenoti. Lineage (NCBI taxonomy): Eukaryota > Metazoa > Chordata > Actinopteri > Cypriniformes > Gobionidae > Paracanthobrama > Paracanthobrama guichenoti. Next base: position 43,919 of record JAGHMJ010006376.1, on the reverse strand, counting down.
TTTAAATACTTCATTCATTCATTCATGCTGCACAAATGCTTTTCATAGTGAGTATTTTGTCTTACCCTATTGGCAGATAATTTGCAAAATAAGAAAAATGCACTTAAACTTGCTTTTATTTTATTTTTTTTAATTTTTTTCAGGAAACAAGACTAAATACTTCTGTAATTTTTCTTATGTAGGCCTAGAAAATGCACATTGATTTAAGAATCTTTAGATATTTTGGCTGGAAATTACAGAGTTACATTCATGTCAGGAGAGGATTTTTTTTTTTTTGCTTGCTATATCCACATGCATATTTATTTGAGCAGTGCCATGTTTTAATGATAGTTTTCTATATAATATCAGGGATTCAGAGCATATTAGTAAGGCCGCTGTATGCAGAGAGGTAAGGAAAGTTTGCCTCACTCTCACGTGAGCTCTTTCTGAATATGTTTGTGTGGTTTCCTGGGCACAAACCCATGAGAGCCTCAAAGAGGAGTTTCACAGGATTGCAGGTCAGTGGTGTAGAAATCAGTTTAAATGATGTTCACTTGATATATTTTTGCAACCTCTGGAAGAAACCTAATAATTAGAATTTCCTTTAGGATTTCCAATGTGGTTGGATGCATTGGTACGCATATTCCCAACATTGCACCTTACGAAATCGAAAAATGAAACAGATTACTATATGGAATGGAAGAAAACATCTCGGTTACGTATGTAACCCTCGTTTCCTGAAGGAGGGAACGGAGACATACGTCGGAAGTGAACGACGAATTGGGATCTATTTTCGGAGACCAATCTACTTCGAGTGTTTACAAACGAGCTAATAATCATTGGCATGCGGTCCCCGCTCCGCCCGCAACGCGGGTATAAATACGGAAGCGGAAATACCGCATATCGCTTTTTTCAACTGAGCAGCCAAGGTAGTTTTTATGTTTTATGTTTTTATGGATTAGTTTTTTTTTAAGATAGATGTTGTGTCGATGCAGCATTTATGGGGGGGGAGTTTATTTGACATGCTCTCTGCAGACATTTCAGGGATGCATTGGTCATGTCCAGGCGCTGGTCCACCATCTGATCTGGATACGGCCCGGAATCCGGCAGACTGCAGTAAACCTCGGGATAAACAGAGAGACTAACATTAGCGTAGATGCCATTCTTCTTATGATGTAACGAGTACATCAGGTGTTATGGGAAGTGTTTCCTGTTCACCTTCAGCTGAAGCACAGCACCTGGCGATGGGACGTACGTCTCCGTTCCCTCCTTCAGGGAACGAGGGTTGCATACGTAACCGAGATGTTCCCTTTCAGTCGGTCACGTTCAACGTACGTCGGAACTGACCGACAAATTGGGATCCCTACCAACACGCCAGGGATGCTGGCCCTTCCAGCGCCTGCCTGAGCTCACTGGATCACTCCTAAGTTGGAGTGGGAGTCAGGGCTCCCGGCAGGGAAGGTCAGTCACTGCTGTTCCTGCAAGACCCAACAAGTCCAATTGTTTCAAAGCAGCTTCACATTGTTAACAGGAAAATAATGCAACAGAATTTGTGCAGCCGTTCTGGTGAAATGGTGATGTTATCCAGCTAATTTCAAGTATCATATGGTGTCAATGCGGACAGATCGGTAATATAGATGAAATTTAGGTGTCCCCAACTGAGCAAGCCAAAAGCCAGAGGCAACGGTGGCAAGGAACCAAAACTCCTTCAGGGTCAGAATGGAGAAAAAAAACCTTGGGAGAAACCAGGCTCAGTCGGGGGGCCAGTTCTCCTCTGGCCGACGAACAAACAGTGTATGAATATAATTCTGGCAACATTGCAGGTCTTAATTCATATTAGGTAAATTAGAAAAAAAAGAGAGACTAACATTAGCGTAGATGCCATTCTTCTTATGATGTAACGAGTACATCAGGTGTTATGGGAAGTGTTCCCGGTTCCGGCTGACCTAGTTAATGCAGCCTAACAATCATTTACTGATTTGAATAATAGAAATTGATAATGTTTTATGTGTAAGCCATAGTAAAGAGATGCGTTTTTAGTCTAGATTTAAACTGACAGAGTGTGTCTGCTTCCCGAACAATGCTAGGAAGATTGTTCCAGAGTTCACAGCATTTTGCATCGAAAGGATGTGCCGTAATTTAGATATATTTTTAAGATGGTAGAATGCAGTTTTACAGATGTTAGAAACGTGGCTTTCAAATGAAAGATTGGTATCAGAGCACACCCAGGTTCCTAACTGACGACGACGAGGACTTGACAGAGCAGCCATCGAGTGTTAGACAGTATTCTAGGTTACTACTTGCAGAGTTTTTTTGTCCAATAATTAAAAATTCTGTTTTTTCTGAATTAAGTTGCAGGAAATTACTAGACATCCAATGTTTTATATCAGCTATGCATTCCGTTAATCTTGTGAATTGGTAAGTTTCGTCAGGGCGTGAAGAAATATAGAGCTGAGTATCATCAGCATAACAGTGAAAACTAATGCCATGCTTCCTAATGATATCTCCCAGTGGTAGCATGTACAGGGTGAAGAGCAACGGTCCTAGCACTGAGCCCTGCAGTACTCCATACTGAAGTTGTGATCAGTGTGACATCTCTTCATTTACTGCTACAAACTGATAACAGTCAGATAAGTATAATTTAAGCCATGCCAATGCAGTTCCACTAATGCCAACATAATTTGAGTCTATTCAAAAGAATGCCGTGCATCAGCCGTACAAGGTAAGCTATGGGGAGGTTGTTAGTCTGACCCGCCATGGCAGCCACTGACACTTGATCGCACGGAGCTTAGTGCTTACAGGTGAAGTATTTAAATATTGAAATATGAAATCTGTGGTGAAATGTCCTTTTGTCGTATTGGTTCCTAGCTCTGGTGCAGCACTCTGGGCGGGACTGACCAGCTTTGTGCCCCCATAACACCGTTGGATAATTCAGTTATGCTGGCAGTTCACCCCAAGTCAACACTTGGAGTTAGGACTAGGGTGTGGCCTGTAAGGTGGGTGGGTGGGACACAGGCCACACCCTAGGTTACCAAAAAAGACAAACAATTATTTTAAAAAAATAGCTAAAAGCAAAACTAATTCCGAGATGTAATTATTTTGAAATCTGTGGTGATTTGGCATTGTTGTCGTATTTGCTCCTAGCTCTGGTGCAGCACTCTGGGTGGGACTGCCTGGCTTTGTGCCCCCATAACGCCTTTTGATATTTCAGTTATGTTGACAGTTCACCCCAAGTCAACACTTGGAGTTAGGACTAGGGTGTGGCCTGTAAGGTGGGCGGGTGGGACACAGACCACACCCTAGGTTTCCAAAAAAGACACAAAATTATTTTAAAAAATAGCTAAAAGCAAAACTAATTCATAGCGCATTCTCAAATCCATCCATTCATAAAAAGGTTGCCGGGCAACTGGAGTAATGTTACCACTTTTGACTTTGAACCCTGGCTAACAAGCAAATAGTGTCCGGCCGATGGCGCCGCGAGCTCGTGCAGTGCTGTCAGAATCAATCCGTGCATTAGAAAAATTAACATTTTGCAGTTTATTTAGTAATTGTTTAAGGCCAATCATCATAAAATAACATACAGCAAAAAGTCATTTCATGTGCTCTGGGGGCCCCCTGGTGGCCAAGAGGGCCCTAAGCTGCCGCTTAGTTCGCTTATGCCTTGGGCCGGCTCTGTTACACGCGACGACTACATAACGTTACGGTTATTTTGGTGGTTTGCTTCACGATGTGTGAGTGCAGGACTCTTTTACTCTTTTACGGTCCCTTGTTGGTAGACATTTTTTAATTAGCCTAAAACAATATGGAGCTATGCCTATATGTTTTGTCTGCCACTTCTTGATTCTTGTCCGTTTCCATGGTGACTCGTCTCTTTGCCGTTAACCGATTGGCTGAACTTACTCCGCACACGTTTTTGGAACGGCATACCTCAAGTAAGCAAGGTTTGGGTTAATCAACCAAGAGGTCAGTGAATTTTGACGGTAAGATGACCTTGCTTTCTGGAATATTCCCCTGTTGTCTCAAGGCGCATGTCATAAGTACTAAACTAAGTTTTCTTTCGCATCTTATTGCCCTTAAAATGTCAATACACAAAAGGTTAAACCACACAAAGTTCACATGAACACAGTCTATAGTGTCTGTGAATGTAAACAACTGGGAAAGAAATCGCATGTAAATTAGATCTGTGTATTAACGCGACAGCAGCTTAATGTACAGTACCTGCTGCTGTCTATTCTGCTAATGAGAATCAAATACAGAAAATCACGCACTGCTCTTGACTGAATAACTTTAGTGGCTTTAGAAAGAACCAATTTCTTACCCTAATATGCTCTAGCAAGGAGATACACATGGCGGACTGTGTACAGCCAGCGCTCAGTGTCCATGGCACCTGTGACATCACAATTGATCAACTTTAGAACTCTCGCTAATCCCTTTAGAGATCGTCTCTCGACATTGCGTGCGTATTTGGATCACATTCACAAGCGCTAAAAACTGTTTGCACATGTGTTAGTTTTTCTTCAACCGTTATCACATCGTGGGATTTTGCTTTCTTGGCCACACAAATTTACACAACGAGGACTGCAAGAGGAAAGTACAAGAGCATCTGTACAAGAACAAGACAAGCAGGCAGGAGTTTGATTCCAACAGCGCCCTTTTTTTGTTATAAAAAAATGGCTAAACTGCCATTTATGACACATTTAAGAAAGAAACATGTCTTGACAAAGATGATAGGATGCCATAACACTTTTGTCATTTGAAAGTGAACTAAAAGAATATGATGATATTATCAACATCTTCAATTGAAAACCCAGCCAACTCTGACTTGTTTAAAGCAGACATCAGCCGTACAAGGTAAGCTATGGGGAGGTTGTTAGTCTGGCCCGCCGTGGCAGCCGCTGACACTTGATCACACGGAGCTTAGTGCTTACAGGTGAAGTATTTTGTTTCTGCGACATTAGTAGCACTAGCAGAATTTCAAAAATAAAGCAACCTTGCAAACGGTCTTTCCGGGCGTCACGCTCAAACATCACAAACACAGGGGCTTGAGTAGGCGTCAACATGAAGTAGTGGACTATATTAAAGACAAAAAAAGGTTTAGGACTAGGGTGTGTCCTGTCCTTACAGCCAGTCCTAAATCTTTTTTGGTAAATCAGGAGGTCTGTAAGGGACAAAGGCCACACCCTAGGTTTCCAAAAAAAAAAAAAAAGACTTCAAAAAGGTTCCAATAAGGTATAAGGCATACAAAACGTTCTTAGAAAGTACAAAAAGTAAAGAGAAATGCCAATCGTTCCAAAAGGTAAATCCCAAAAGTTCACAATGCAAATCCAGAAAGAATTCCAAAAGTTAACCAAAAAATCTTTGAGTAACTGCCAAAGTTTCAAAGAATAATGTCAAATGAAATAAAACAAAGGAACCATACCAGGTACACAAAGTAGTTTCTTCAGAAAAATCCAAAAGGGACAGCATGAAAATGACCTGGACTTGGTCATGACACGGGAAACACTGAACAAAGTACTCGAGACCAGGGTGACTTAAATACACAAACAGGAAACAAGGCACAGGTGAAAACAATCTGACATCATGAGTGACTGAAAAACAACAAGAGATGCAATGGGGTCCTCTAGTGGCCGAAAATGTCCATAACCCTGACAATCATAAACTAGGTATTATTTGAAAGCTTAAATTCTCAAAAATCATTGTTTTCACATACTATCCAGTCCTCGAATACTGTCTGAAATTCAAGAACCACGAATCCTGTTATTAACTAACAAATGTTACGTGTTTTTGTGTAGATGCAAACATTATAATAGCTAAACTAACACAATACATGAACAAAGCGTTAGCTAACACGACATTAAAAAGTAGCCTAACTGTAGTTAAAAACTTTAATATTGAGTTAAAACATATAGACTATTAAAACACAAACCAACTAATTCTCACACGTGAAAGGTTATCCCATGTCTTCAGGAATTAAATCGTGCCGGGTTTTACAGAGACTGCGCAGTTTTTTTTTGTTTTTTTTTTATGCGAGTGATGACAGCATCTGAAGTGTTGACGTGTGTTGGCTTTTCTAAGATGGCGGTGCGTCGACGTGCCTGGAGTGGACGAATGAGGCATCTACGTATACATACCTATGGTCACTACTGGCCGTTTGTCTGCTGTCTGTTACCTCCATCCACCCCAGTGAAATAGATAACTATTAGCTATTTATCGCTTTTGACTAACTGCCATTCACACATGGGTTACAATCTGCTTATATATGGACTCACAGAGATGGATTATTTTCTTAAAAATCTTTGTTTGTGTGAAGAAAGAAAGTCTGGGATGGCACAAAGGTAAGTAAAAAATGAGAGTATTTTCATTATTTGGGTGGAGTATCCCTTTAAAGACTGATATTTCACACCATTATTTACAATGTACCCAGTCACTGCTTTGTTACTTCTGCTGTAACAGGAACTGGTCAAAGGATCATTGTATCCTTTGAACAGAGAAACAACTGTTTCAGAATCTGTGGTATGTCAAACCAGAGAAAGCAGGGTAAGTCAAGCCCGTTTCTGAAAGAGAGGTAACTTATACTCGAGTCAGTTACCAGGGTAACTTACTCTGTGAACCTAACCTTTTAAAACATTAGCGGTGTTTAAATACTTCATTCATTCATTCATGCTGCACAAATGCTTTTCATAGTGAGTATATTTTTTCTTACCCTATTGGCAGATAATTTGCAAAATACCAAGTGGATAAGTAGGATGGTGTATGGGGTGGGGCATATGTTTATTTTTGCCCTATAAATGCTGCAAAGGTCGGCAGGTGGCGTAACTTCCTGACGTTTGATTCCTTCCTGTCTCCTTCCGGTGTTGTGACCCTGAAGCGCCATAGCGAGGTAGGAGCATATTATCTTAGGTGCTGTAGGAGCTTGCATAGGGATGTTTGTTTCTCATGATCCATCTTATATTGTAGAGAGAACCTCTCCGATGCAAGACTGTGAGCGTGTGGGTGGGATACGATCAGTTGGGCATGCCGTGTTTGCAGTGCTAGCAACAAACGGTATCACGCAGCGTTGTTAGTCTGCGCTATTGTGCCACGTTTCTAGTTCACTCTGGGATTACGGCAGAGGTATGTCTGTATTGGTTAGGTTTATTGTTATAATCTGTGTAATGAGTCATTTAGAGGATTGTGTGTTTTGAGTGGTCACGACGCTGTTAGATTTGCACCGTGACAAGTGTTTTATGTGTTGATATATTGTTTATTTATTTTGTTGAAGAATGATAAGTGTTATATTTTAGTTTTTCTGTTTGACAGATCTTTGTGGAGTCCTATGCATATGGACCTTTGATGTCTAGGCTCTGCTGTTTTGCTTATGATTTATTTACTTGTTTCTCATAAGTTTTAAGCTGATTATTATAAATTGTTTGTTTTGAAATTATTTCTTTTTGTTATATATTCTGTTACTTAGGTTTTGTTTGTACCAACCGCTAAGGGTTTATGTGTTCAAGGAGAGGTTAACCCATATTTCTATTTTCTAGGAACCAGCCTGTGTGGGAGTGTTGTCTTCGGGGGTCTTCTGGGTCTTTCCTCCACTGCATGTGGCGTGAGGTTTCCAGCACTGCATGGGTATTGAGAGCGTAAAGTTACTTGCAGTATTCACTACACCTTTTCAGTTTTGTTGCTTTGTGTATATGTGTGCACGTGGTGTGTGCTTTTGAGGCTGTGGGTCTTTGGCCTAGTGATTTCTCCTCTTCTCTTCCCGCAGGCTTGGTTGACTATACATGCAGAATTAGGGGTTTTGATTTTAATAGTTCATTTAATGACTAGATATCTTAAAGTGATCCTCTCTTTTTTTAGATGGTTTAAATGTGCTGTTTATTCATAGATTTTAATACTGATTGTTAATAAAAGTGTTGTACTTGAAGGTCACGTCTCTGTTATCTGTTCATTAGCGATAGAACTTGTGTTGCTGTTTAGTTATGTCCGTGGGTACTAAAGCCCCGGTGGCGTAGTCGGACCAAGTGTGATCATACCATAGTCCCTCGGTTACAATAGGGTACAACGGGGCTAAAGGCACACCTTAAGAAAGATGTGCTTTTCACTACTCCTATAGTGTATGATATACAGAACCATATACACTGCTCAAAAAAATTAAAGGAACACTTTTTAATCAGAGAATAGCATCAAGTCAGTTAAACTCCTGGGGGATTGATCTGGTCAGTTTAGTAGCAGAGGGGGTTGTTAATCAGTTTCAGCTGCTGAAATGTTAATGAAATTAACAACAGGTGCACTAGATGGGCAACAATGAGACAACCCCCAAAACAGGAATGGTTTTACAGGTGGAGGCCACTGACATTTTTTTCTCTACTCATCTTTTCTGAATGTTTTTCACTAGTTTTGCATTTGGCTAGGGTCAGTGTCACTACTGGTAGCATGAGGCAATACCTGGACCCTACAGAGGTTACACAGGCAGTCCAACTCCTCCAGGATGGCACATCAATATGTGGCATTGCCAAAAGGTTTGCTTTGTCTCCCAGCACAGTCTCAAGAGCATGGAGAAGATTTCAGGAGACAGGCAGTTACTCTAGGAGAGCTGGACAGGGCCGTAGAAGGGCCTTAACCCATCAGCAGGACCGTAGCTGCTCCTTTGTACAAAGAGGAACAGGATGAGCACTCCCAGAGCACTACAAAATGACCTCCAGCAGGCCACTGGTGTGAATTTCTCTGACCAAACAATCAGAAACAGACTTAATGAGGGTGGCCTGAGGGCCCGGCATCCTCTAGTGAGCCCTGTGCTCACTGCTCAGCACCGTGGAGCTCAATTGGCATTTGCCATTGAACACCAGAATTGGCAGGTCTGCCACTGGCGGCCTGTGCTTTTCACAGATGAGAGCAGGTTCACCCTGAGCACATGTGACAGACGAGAAAGGGTCTGGAGAAGCTATGGAGAACGTTATGCTGCCTGTAATATCGTTCAGCATGACCAGTTTGTTGCTGGGTCAGTGATGGTCTGGGGAGACATCTCCATGGAGGGACCCACAGACCTCTACAGGCTAGACAATGGCACCCTGACTGCCATTAGGTATTGGGATGAAATCCTAGGATCCATTGTCAGACCCTATACTGGTGCAGTGGGTTCTGGATTCCTCGTGTGCTGAGAGTATGCAGGCAGTTCCTGGAGGATGAAGGAATGGATACCATTGAATGGCCACCACGCTCGCCTGACCTAATTCCAATAAAACACCTCTGGGACATTATGTTTCAGTCCATCCAACGTTGTGAGGTTGCACCTCAGACTGTCCAGGAGCTGCCCTGGTCCACATCTGGGAGGAAATACCCCAGGACGCCATCCGTCGTCTCATTAGGAGCATGCCCCGACATTGTCAGGCATGCATACAAGCATGTGGGGGCCTTACAAACTACTGACTACCATTTTGAGTTGCTGCATGAAATTTCAGCAAAATGGACTAGCCTGCTGCATCATTTTTTCACTTTGATTTTTGGGATGTCTTTGAAGTCCTCTGTAGGATGATAATTTTCATTTCCATCAAACAATGTGGCATCCTTTGGTTCATAACACATTACCCAGTCCATATTAGTATAGATATCCAGCATGATATTTCTCCCCAATCAGATCTGATGTGTTTTCAAAGTGTTCCTTTAATTTCTTTGAGCAGTGTTTATGTTTGTATTGAACATTTATGGAGAAACAGATTTTGTGTGAAGATAAATCCTAAAAGTGGTTTATTTTATTTAAAAATCTTAAAACTGTATGGGGTATCGAGGGGGCATTTACCCACACACACGGGCAAAAGGCACACAGTATTGATACAAATACTTTCGCTAAAATAATGTTTTTAATAATGTCTAAGTTAATACTTGTTCACTTGTAAAACTATTTTCTGTTTATTTTGATGAATAAAAGAATTCCTTTTGATCAATAAATATGCTGTCATTAAAATATGTTAATATAGAAATATATCTGAAAATATAGAAACAAAATCATTTAAAAAGTAAAGATTCTTAAAGCATTGAATAATAATTTAATATAGATTTACAGTAGTAGCAATAAATTATATTTTATTATATGATATGATTAATATCACATTTTTAAATCTGATGGTTTCATTATAAATATGGTGATTATCTCTAAGGTGGACGCCCAACTTAATATATGATACTTACAATCTGAATCTGACCATGTCATGTCAACAAATGTTAAAGTCAGCCGCTGTTTATTATCATGTTAATTATTGTGCCTTTTGCCCCAAATACCAGACTTTTACATATTCTTCCGTTATTGAAAACTGTTGCTTTAATGACCTTGAACAAAACTGACAAACATTAACAAGACCTTTGTTTCAAAATATATTCAATCATTTTAGTGATTCTTATTTGCTACTTAAATCTACAACATTTTAAAAACATCTAATATTAGATCAAATGAGCGCAGAATCCACTTTGAGCTTCTGTCCGTGATCGTGTCAAAGATCAGACACATTTCCACATGGATCTTGAAAAGCGGATGTTTTGGAAAGTGCTGAGGGAAGTTTTTGTGCCATCTAGTGGTTTAGAGGAAAATAAACTCAAAGGAGCCTTTTACCCCGTGGAGCCTTTAGCCCCGTTGGACCCTCATTAGTTTATCCACAATGTGGCAACCGTGCCCTGGGGCGTCGATTCACAAGGTAGAAGAAAAACTGCATAAACAGAACAGACCGGAACGCATGCAAGCTACAGCGACAATGGAGGCCTATACAGACGAGAGATTGTGCCAAGAGCTTAGAAAGTACCTCATTTTTACAACTCTAGCATTAAAGAAGAATACAAAGATTTTTACATGGGTTGTAACTCGTGGCGAGAGATTGCTCAAAACTGCGCATGTGTCAAACGCCTGTGTAAGTGTACGAGTCAAAAGAAGTATACTTTGCAAGGCTGTGCATTCAACAAACAAATGATACTTTTATTCAAAGGGGTCACACATACAGATTCAAGTCAAGTCAAATTTTATTTCTATGAGTTAGCCAAAGTGCTGTACAGTAAGACAATGTGCATATAAAAAGAAAGCATAAAAAGAAACAAGGCAGATACAAAATATAAACACATTAGACCCAATACAATCCAAATAATAAAACATATAAACATTTACCAATATCGATCTAATCAAAAGCCAGAGAACAGATGAGATTTAAGAGGCGATTTAAAGCTGGCTAATGAAGGAGCAGACCTCACACTGAAGGGCAGACTATTCCAGAGTTTAGGTGCTGCAGCAGAGAAGGCCCGACCACCTTTAGTTTTACAGCCAAACCGTGGGACAGATAAAAGAAGCTGATCACAAGAGCTAAGAGTTCTTTGGGGAGTGTAAGGAATCAGAAGGTCACTTATGTAAAATTTCACTTTTGCTTTAATTTAATTAAGTCCAACAAGACAAGCACTGCGTGTGAACCGGTATCGAGGATTTGCAAAAGGTCATTGCTGACCTTCAACAAAGCAGTTTCCGTACTGTGCATTGATCTAAAACCAGACTGAAAAGTATCAGAAATATTGGATATACTGATGTAGGGATTCAACTGACAATGCACGACTTTCTCTAAGATCTTAGAAATAAGAGGCAACTTGGATAGAGGTCTAAAATTGTTGAGGGTAGATGGGTCAAGATGGGGTTTCTTAAGCAGAGGGTGAACTACAGCATGTTTAAAACTAGCAGGAACAATTCCATTCGCTAGAGAACTGTTAATAAAAGCTGTTACAGCTGGGCTCAACGTTTTAAACTGCTTAGGGCCCCATAAGGGCTTGGGCCGGCCCGGTGTGTAATCAACTGGCTTTCGCAATGACAGATCAACACGCTGCTACATTTCTCTCAGATACGGCAAACACTTAACGCAATCGGCTTCACTGTGATTGTGCATTGTTATATTATATACAGCCCAGACAAAACATTGCAAAACGTTTTTTTTAAACAGAAACGGTGCTGCCTGATGAAATCGGTATAAATGCATGTTTAATACTGCAAAATACGCTCAATGTTAGTCACTGCTCTTGCCGTCCAGAATAAAAGAGAACATCCCAATCGAGTGAAGGAATTTGTGGAAACTGTGGTTCCTAATTATTGTGATCCAACATTTGCCTCGCATTTCAGGATGAAAAGACAAACACTTCAGGTGAAGGATAATCCACTTCTCACCTCCGACACTGTGTTATGATCTATATGACTTTATTCTTTTTATTGTGAGTAGGCTATTAGACTTATTATTGCCGATAACTGTTTGCGCTATGATATTGTAATATTTACCATTATATAATCAGAGGAATATAGAAAAGTTTATGAAAGTGTCACTCCACAATACAATAACAAAATATATAAATATATATAGTATTTTTATGGACCCATTGTACGAGCTGTCTCTTTAACACCGCACGGTTTATATACATGTTGCTGCTGATTGGGCTGACATATGACACACCCACCAAACGAGAGAAAACACAAACCCGTTGCACACCGCTTCCAGGAAACATGACATTCAACTGGAAACCGTAGCAAAACGTATGCACCGGTTTGAGCTTTGAACATGCCCCAGGTAGCTCCAATCACGAGCTGCAGGAAAATGACAGGACAAGACAAACAACAGAGGCGAACCGGTGTCACACCTTGACCTGTGACAAGGCTGCAAAAGTTTCTTTTTATGTTTAGCCATTTTGCTTCCACGTTGCTTGAAAGGTAAGACATACACTAAAGGATTATTAGGAACACCATACTAATACTGTGTTTGACCCCTTTCACCTTCAGAACTGCCTTAATTCTACGCGGCACTGATTCAACAAGGTGCTGAAAGCATTCTTTAGAAATGTTGGCCCATACTGATAGGATAGCATCTTGCAGTTGATGGAGATTTGTGGGATGCACATCCAGGGCACGAAGCTCCCGTTCCACCACATCCCAAAGATGCTCTATTGGGTTGAGATCTGGTGACTGTGGGGGCCATTTTAGTACAGTGAACTCATTGTCATGTTCAAGAACCCAATTTGAAATAATTTGAGCTTTGTGACATGGTGCGTTATTTTTTTCAGGAAACGAGACTAAATACTTCTGTAATTTTTCTTATGTAGGCCTAGAAAATGCACATTGATTTACATTGAGCTCTTTCTGAATATGTTTGTGTGGTTTCCTGGGCACAAACCCATGAGAGCCTCAAAGAGGAGTTTCACAGGATTGCAGGTCAGTGGTGTAGAAATCAGTTTAAATGATGTTCACTTGATATATTTTTGCAACCTCTGGAAGAAACCTAATAATTAGAATTTCCGATTTCTAATGTGGTTGGATGCATTGGTACGCATATTCCCATCATTGCACCTTTACTAAAACGAAAAATGAAACAGATTACTATATGGAATGGAAGAAAACATCTCGGTTACGTATATAACCCTCGTTTCCTGAAGGAGGAAACGGAGACATACGTCAGAAGTGACTGACGAATTGGGATCTATTTTCGGAGACCAATCTACTTCGAGTGTTTACAAACGAGCTAATAATCATTGGCATGCGGTCCCCGCTCCGCCCGCAACGCGGGTATAAATACGGAAGCGGAAATACCACATATCGCTTTTTTCAACTGAGCAGCCAAGATAGTTTTTATGTTTTATGTTTTTATGGATTCGTTTTTTTTTTAAGATCGATGTCGTGTCGATGCAGCATTTATGGGGGGGGGAGTTTATTTGACATGCTCTCTGCAGACATTTCAGGGATGCGTTGGTCATGTCCAGGCGCTGGTCCACCATCTGATCTGGATTCGCCCGAATCCGCTGACTGCAGTAAACCTCGGATAAACAGAGAGACTAACATTAGCGTAGATGCCATTCTTCTTATGATGTAACGAGTACATCAGGTGTTATGGGAAGTGTTCCCTGTTCTCCTTCAGCTGAAGCACAGCACCTGGCGACGGACGCACGCCTCCGCTCCTCCTTCAGGGAACGAGGTTACATACGTAACCGAGATGTTCCCTTTCAGTCGGTCACGCTCGACGACGTGGGAACTGACCGACGAATTGGGATCCCTACCAACACGCCAGGGATGCTGGCCCTTCCAGCGCCTGCCTGAGCTCACTGGATCACTCCTAAATTGGAGTTGGAGTCAGGGCTCCCAGCAGGGAAGGTCAGTCACTGCTGTTCCTGCAAGACCCAACAAGTCCAATTGTTTCAAAGCAGCTTCACATTGTTAACAGGAAAATAATGCAACAGAATTTGTACAGCCGTTCTGGTGAAACGGTGATGTTATCCAGCTAATTTCAAGTATCATATAGTGTCAATGCGGACAGATCTGTAATATAGATGAAATTTAGGTGTCCCCAACTGAGCAAGCCAAAAGCCAGAGGCAACGGTGGCAAGGAAAAAACTCCTTCAGGGTCAGAATGGAAAAAACCTTGGGAGAAACCAGGCTCAGTCGGGTGCCAGTTCTCCTCTGGCCGATTTAACAAACAGTGTATGAATATAATTCTGGCAACATAGCAGGTCTTAATTCATATTAGGTAAATAGATATTCGTAAGATTATTCGAAAGATTGAGTCGCCATGCCAAAGACGGGTTTAATGAGGATGTCGTGGTCGATGCAGCATTTATGGAGGGGAGTTTATTTGACATGCTCTCTGCAGACATTTCAGGGATGCATTGGTTACGCTAACATTAGCGTAGATGCCATTCTTCTTATGATGTAACGAGTACATCAGGTGTTATGGGAAGTGTTCCCATAACATAAGTGTTCCCAGGTGTTATGGGAAGTGTTCCGGTTCCGCTGACCTAGTTAATGCAGCCTAACAATCATTTACCGATTTGAATAATAGAAATTGATAATGTTTTATGTAAGCCATAGTAAAGAGATGCGTTTTTAGTCTAGATTTAAACTGACAGAGTGTGTCTGCTTCCTAACAATTCTAGGAAGACTGTTCCAGAGTTTAGGCGCTAAATAGGAAAAGGATCGACCGCCTGCAGTTGATTTTGATAATCTAGGTATTATCAACTGGCCAGAGTTTTGAGACCGCAATAGACGTGATGGGGTATAATGCATTAAGAGTTTGGTCAAGTACTGGGGAGCTAAACCATTTAGTGCTTTGTAAGTAATAAGCAAGATTTTAAAATGTATACGATGTTTAATAGGGAGCCAGTGCAGTGTTGACAAAACCGGGCTAATATGGTCATACTTCCTTGTTCTAGTAAGAGCTCGAGCTGCTGCGTTTTGGACCAGCTGGAGTTTGTTTATTAAGCGAGCAGGGTAACCACCCAGTAAAGCATTACAGTAATCTAGCCTTGAGGTCATGAACGCATGAATTAACTGTTCAGCATTTTGCATTGAAAGGATGTGCCGTAATTTAGATATATTTTTAAGATGGTAGAATGCAGTTTTACAGATGTTAGAAACGTGGCTTTCAAATGAAAGATTGGTATCAAAGAGCACACCCAGGTTCCTAACTGACGACGAGGACTTGACAGAGCAGCCATCGAGTGTTAGACAGTATTCTAGGTTACTACTTGCAGAGTTTTTTTGTCCAATAATTAAAAATTAATTTTTTTCTGAATTAGGTTGCAGGAAATTACTAGACATCCAATGTTTTATATCAGCTATGCATTCCGTTAATCTTGTGAATTGGTAAGTTTCGTCAGGGCGTGAAGAAATATAGAGCGGAGTATCATCAGCATAACAGTGAAAACTAATGCCATGCTTCCTAATGATATCTCCCAGTGGTAGCATGTACAGGGTGAAGAGCAACGGTCCTAGCACTGAGCCCTGCGGTACTCCATACTGAACTTGTAATCGGTGTGACATCTCTTCATTTACTGCTACAAACTGATAACGCCAGATAAGTATAATTTAAGCCATGCTAATGCAGTTCCACTAACGCCAACATAATTTTCGAATCTATTCAAAAGAATGCCGTGCATCAGCCGTATAAGGTAAGCTATGGGGAGGTTGTTAGTCTGACCTGCCATGGCAGCCACTGACACTTGATCGCACGGAGCTTAGTGCTTACAGGTGAAGTATTTAAATATTGAAATATGAAATCTGTGGTGAAATGGCCTTTTTGTCGTATTGGTTCCTAGCTCTGGTGCAGAACTCTGGGCGGGACTGCCCAGCTTTTGTGCCCCATAAAGCCGTTGGATATTTTAGTAAAGCTGGCAGTTCACCCCAAGCCAACACTTGGAGTTAGGACTAGGTGTGGCCTGTAAGGTGGGTGGGTGGGACACAGGCCACACCCTAGGTTACCAAAAAAGACAAAAATAATTTAAACAAATAGCTAAAAGCAAAACTAATTCCCAGATCTAATTATTTTAATAGATTAAATCTGTGGTGAATTGGCCACACCTACCTGCCTACCTATCTCTCTATCTCTCTATCTATCTATCTATCTATGCCCACCACCACCCCTTCACTTTGGAAGGACAATATCTATCTAACTGTCTGCCTACCTGACCGATCGACCGACATACATACATACATATATCCGAATCGACCGACAGACATACATATATAAATATATCCGATCGATCGACTGACAGACATACATAAATATATACATATAACCGACCGAATTTGACAGACATACATACATACACATATCCGACAGACAGACATACATACATATACATATATACATACATATATCCGATCGACAGACATACATACATATATCCGACCGACCGACAGACATACATACATATATCCGACCGACCGACCGACAGACATACATACATACATATATCCGACCGACCGACCGACAGACAGACATACATACATATATCCGACCGACAGACAGACATACATACATACATATATCCGACGACAGACATACATACATACATACATATATCCGACCGACAGACATACATACATACATATATATATCCGACGAGACATACATACATACATATATCCGACCGACCGACAGAAATACATACATACATATATCCATACCCGACAGACAGACATACATACATATATCCAATATCGATAGACAGACATACATACATATATCCGACCGAATCGACAGACATACATATACATATATATATCCGACAGACAGACAGACATACATACATACATATCCGACCGACCGACCGACCGACAGACAGACATACATACATATATCCGACCGACCGATCGACATACATATATCCGACCGACCGACAGACATACATACATACATATATCCGATCGACCGACAGACATACATACATATATCCGACCGACCGACAGACAGACATACATACATATATCCGACAGACCGACAGACATACATACATATATCCGACCGACCGACAGACAGACATACATACATATATCCGACAGACCGACAGACATACATACATACATATATCCGACCGACCGACAGACAGACAGACAGACATACATACATATATCTGACCGACCGACCGACAGACATACATATATCTGACCGACCGACCGACAGACAGACATATATCCGACCAACTAACAGACATATATACATATACATATACATATCTATATTACATATATATGACAATATATGAAATCCAACCTTGAGTGTTCGGGACATGGTGAAGAGTTCTCCAGGAAAGCATGGCCGTCAGCTCTGGGTTAGACTCGAACAACATTACTCTCCCCGAAAGGGGTAACGCAGCTGAATCTTCATCTCTGGAGGACTCTAGCCCACCCTCTGATGCAGCGAATGAGATGCTGTGTCCACCATGAGAAGGACCACCTGGAAGCTCCACAGCTTATGGATGCGATAGAGTGGGGGCTATCTATCTCTCTGCCTGTTTATCTGTCTATCTACACCCACCACCACCCCTTCATTTTGGAAGACACAATATCTATCTATCTGCCTACCTGCCTACACACCTATCTGTCTATCTATCTACACCCACCAGCACCCCTTCACTTTGGAGGGACAATATCTATCTGTCTGCCTACCTGCCTCACACACTATCTATCACATCTATCTATCTATCTATCTATCTATCTATCTATCTATCTATCTATCTATCTATCTATCTATCTATCTATCTATCTATCTATCTATCTATCTATCTATCTATCTATCTATCTATCTATCTATGCCCAGCACCACCACCCCTTCACTTTGGAAGGACAATATCTATCTATCTGTCTGCCTACTTGCCTACACACCTACCTGCCTACACACCTGCCTACCTACACACCCACACATCTATCTATCTATCTATCTATCTATCTATCTATCTATCTATCTATCTATCTATCTATCTATCTATCTATCTATCTATCTATCTATCTATCTATCTATCTATCTATCTATCTATCTATCTATCTACGCCCACCACCACCCCTTCATTTGAAGGACATTATCTGTCTGTCTGCCTACCTGCCAACACACCTACCTGCCTACACCTACCTACCTACCACACACACACCTATCTGTCTATCTATCTATGCCCACCACCACCCCTTCACTTTGGAAGGACAATATCTATCTAACTGTCTGCCTACCTGACCGACCGACGACATACATACATACATATATCCGACCGACCGACAGACATACATACATACATATATCCGACCGACGATCGACCGACGACATACATACATACATATATCCGACAGACAGACATACATACATACATATATCCGACCGACAGACAGACATACATACATACATATATCTGACCGACCGACAGACATACATACATACATATATCCGATCGATGACTGATCGATATGACATACATACATACATATATCCGACCGACAGACAGACATACATACATATATCCGACTGACAGACAGACAGACATACATACATACATATATCCGATCGACGACAGACATACATACATACATACACCGATCCAATACGACATTACTGAGACATACATATATATATATATCCGACAGACAGACATACATACATACATATATCCCGATCCAGACAGACATACATACATACATATATCCGACATACAGACAGACATACATACATATATCCGATCGACAGACAGACATACATACATACATATATCCGACAGACAGACAGACATACATACATATATATATCCGATCGACAGACAGACATACATACATACATATATCCGATCCGACTGACTGACAGACATACATACATACATACATATATCCGAATCGACCGAGACAGACATACATACATACATATATCCGACAGACAGACAGACATACATACATACATACATATATCCGACCGACCGACAGACATACATACATACATATATCCGACCGACCGACAGACAGACATACATACATATATCCGACAGACAGACATACATACATACATATATCCGACCGACAGACATACATACATACATATATCCGATGACTGACACAGACATACATACATACATACGACGATCGACATATATACATACATATAGATATCCGATCGACAGACATACATACATACATATATCCGATCGATCACGACAGACATACATACATATATACATACATACATATATACATACATATCCGATGACAGACAGACAGACATACATACATACATACATATATCCGACATGACAGACATACATACATACATATATCCGACCGACAGACAGACACACATACATACATATATATATCCGACTGACAGACAGACAGACATACATACATATATCCATATATATCCGACAGACATACATACATATATATACATATACCGACAGACATACATACATATATACCGATCGACAGACAGACAGACATACATACATATATCCGATAGAATTTGACAGACATACATACATACATATATCCGACCGACAGACAGACACAGATATATATATACATATATCGACGACAGACAGACATACATACATACATATATCCGACAGACAGACAGACATACATACATATATATATCCGATCGACAGACATACATACATACATATATCCCGACAGACAGACATACATACATACATATATCCGACTGACTGACAGACAGACATACATATACGATATATCCGACAGACATACATACATACATATATCCGACCGATCGACAGACATACATACATACATATATCCGATCGACTGACAGACAGACATACACAGATATATCCGACGACAGACAGACATACATACATATATCCGACTGACTGACAGACATACATACATACATATATCCGACCGACTAGACATACATACATACATATATATATCCGACCAGACAGACATATATATACATATATCCATATATCCGACAGACAGACATACATACATACATACATATATCCGATCGATCGACAGACAGATATATACATATATATCGACGACACCGACAGACAGACATACATACATACATATATCCGAATGACGACAGACAGACATACATACATATATCCGATCCGACTGAGACAGACATACATACATACATATATCCGACAGACAGACAGACATACATACATATATATATGACCGACAGACAGACATACATACATATATACAGACCGACATACATATATACGACATCCGACAGACAGACATACATACATACATATATCCATCATATCCGACAGACAGACAGACATACATACATACATATATCCGACCGACCGACCGACAGACAGACATACATACATATATATCCGACAGACTGACAGACATACATATACATACATACATACATACATACATATATCCGACCGA
Organism: Paracanthobrama guichenoti; assembly: GCA_018749465.1. Classification (NCBI taxonomy): domain Eukaryota; kingdom Metazoa; phylum Chordata; class Actinopteri; order Cypriniformes; family Gobionidae; genus Paracanthobrama; species Paracanthobrama guichenoti. Next base: position 23,272 of record JAGHMJ010006376.1, on the reverse strand, counting down.
CTGACCGACAGACATACATACATACATATATCCATCCGATCGACAGACAGACAGACATACATACATATATATATCCGACCGACTCGACAGACAGACATACATATACATATATCCGACTGACCGAGACAGACATACATACATACATATATCCGACTGACAGACAGACATACATACATATACATATATCCGACCGACAGACAGACATACATACATACATATATCCGATATCCGAGACAGACAGACATACATACATATATCATATATCCGACAGACATACATATCGACAGACAGACATACATACATATATCATATATCCGACCGACAGACAGACATACACATACATATATCCCGACCGACAGACAGACATACATACATATATCCGACTCCGAAGACGAGACAGACATACATACATACATATATCCGACCGACCGACAGACATACATACATATATCCATATCGACATGATAGACAGACATACATACATACATATATATCCGACCGACAGACATACATACATACATACATCCGACCGACCGACAGACAGACAGACATACATATACATATATCCGACAGACTGACAGACATACATACATACATATATCCGACTGATCGACAGACAGACAGACATACATACATATATCGACATCTGACTGACCGACCGACCGACAGACATACATATATCTGACCGACTGACCGACAGACAGACATATATCCGACTAACTAACAGACATATATACATATACATATACATATCTATATACATACATATATATGACAATATATGAAATCCAACCTTGAGTGTTCGGGACATGGTGAAGAGTTCTCCAGGAAAGCATGGCCGTCAGCTCTGGGTTAGACTCGAACAACATTACTCTCCCCGAAAGGGGTAACGCAGCTGAATCTTCATCTCTGGAGGACTCTAGCCCACCCTCTGATGCAGCATAATGAGATGCTGTGTCCACCATGAGAAGGACCACCTGGAAGCTCCACAGCTCATGCGATGCGATAGAGTGGGGGCTATCTATCTATCTCTGCCTGTTTATCTATCTATCTACACCCACCACCACCCCTTCACTTTGAAGGACAATATCTATCTATCTGCTTGCCTACCTACCACACACCTATCTGTCTATCTATCTACACCCACCACCACCCCTTCACTTTGGAGGGACAATATCTATCTGTCTGCCTACCTGCCTACACACCTATATCATCTATCTATCTATCTCATCTATCTATCTATCATCTATCTATCTATCTATCTATCTATCTATCTATCTATCTATCTATCTATCTATCTATCTATCTATCTATCTATCTATCTATCTATGCCTATCTACCACCACCACCCTTCACTTTGGAAGGACAATATCTATCTATCTGTCTGCCTACTTGCTACACACACACCTACCTGCCTACACACCTGCCTACCCACACACTATCTATCATCCATCTATCTATCTATCTATCTATCTATCTATCTATCTATCTATCTATCTATCTATCTATCTATCTATCTATCTATCTATCTATCTATCTATCTATCTATCTATCTACGCCCACCACCACCCCTTCATTTGAAGGACATTATCTGTCTGTCTGCCTACCTGCCATACACACCTACCTGCCCTACATACCTACCTACCTACACACACCTATCTATCTCTATCTATCTATGCTATCTATCTTCATATTTGGAAGGACAGATATCTATACATGTCACTATCCTGACTGAAGATAGACATACATACATACATATATCCGAATCGACTCACAGACATACATACATATATATATATCCGACGACAGACATACATACATACATATCCGACCGACAGACAGACATACACATACATATATCTGACCGATAGACAGACATACATACATATATCCATGACATCGACAGACATACATATACATATATATATATATATATCGACCGACAGACAGACATACATACATATATATCCGATCGACAGACATACATACATATATATACATATATCCGACCGACGACAGACATACATACATACATATATCCGACATACATACATCATATATCCGAATTTGACAGACAGACATACATACATATATCCGAATCGACAGATAGACATACATACATACATATATCCGACCGACAGACAGACAGACATACATATATATATCCGATCGACTGAGACATACATACATATATACATATATCCGACATAGACCGAGACAGACAGACATATATATATCCGACCGACTGACATACATACATATATCCGATAGACAGACATATACATACATACATATATCCGATGACGAGACATACATACATACATACATATATCGAACAGACATAAGACAGACAGACAGATGACAGACATATATACATACATATATCCGATAGACAGACAGACAGACATACATACATATACATATATCCGACCGACTGACAGACAGACATACATATATATATCCGATATCGACCGACATACATACATATATCGACAGATACATACATACATATATCCGACAGACAGACAGACATACATACATACATATATCCGACTGACAGACAGACATACATATATATATCCGACTAGACCGACAGACATACATACATACATACATATATCGACCGACAGACAGACATACATACATACATATATCCACTGACCGACAGACATACATACATATATATATATACCGATATCGACCGACAGACAGACAGACATATATACATACATATATCCGACAGACATACATACATACATACATATGATCTGAAGACCGATAGACATATATACATATATATATCCGATCGACAGACATACATACATACATATATACATACATATCATATAGACCGACAGACATACATACATACATATATCCGACCGACAGACAGACATACAGACATATATACATACCGATCCGACCGACAGACATACATACATATATCCGACCGAGACAGACAGACATACATACATATACGACATACATATGACAGACAGACAGACATACATACATACATACATATATCCGAATTTGACAGACAGACATACATACATATATCCGATATACATGACTGACAGACAGACATACATACATATATCCGACAGACCGACAGACATACATACATACATATATCCGACCGACCGACAGACAGACAGACATACATATATATATATATCGACCGATCGATCGACAGACATACATATATCTGACCGACCGACCGACAGACAGACATATATCCGACTAACTACAGACAGACATATATACATATACATATACATATCTATATTATATATATATGACAATATATGAAATCCAACCTTGAGTGTTCGGGACATGGTGAAGAGTTCTCCAGGAAAGCATGGCCGTCAGCTCTGGGTTAGGACTCGAACAACATTACTCTCCCGAAAGGGGTAACGCAGCTGAACCTTCATCTCTGGAGGACTCTAGCCCACCCTCTGATGCAGCTAATGAGATGCTGTGTCCACCATGAGAAGGACCACCTGAAGCTCCACAGCTCATGACATGCGATAGAGTGGGGGCTATCTACATCTCTGCCTGTTTATCTATCTATCTACACCCACCACCACCCCTTCACTTTGGAAGGACAATATCTATCTATCTGCTTGCCTACCTACCACACACACCTATCTGTCTATCTATCTACACCCACCACCACCCCTTCACTTTGGAGGACAATATCTATCTGTCTGCCCTACCTGCCTCACACACATTCATCATCACCTATCTATCTATCTATCTATCTATCTATCTATCTATCTATCTATCTATCTATCTATCTATCTATCTATCTATCTATCTATCTATCTATCTATCTATCTATCTATCTATCTATCTATGCCCACCACCACCCTCTTCACTTTGGAAGGACAATATCTATCTATCTGTCTGCCTACCTGCCTACACACACCTACCTGCAGACACACACCTGCCTACCTACACATCACATCTATTCATCTATCTATCTATCTATCAGACATCTATCTATTCATCTATCTATCTATCTATCTATCTATCTATCTATCTATCTATCTATCTATCTATCTATCTATCTATCTATCTATCTACGCCCACCACCACCCCTTCATTTGAAGGACATTATCTGTCTGTCTGCCTACCTGCCAACACACCTACCTGCCTACATACCTACCTACCTACACACACCCCTATCTGTCTATCTATCTATGCCCACCACCACCCCTTCACTTTGGAAGGACAATATCTATCTAACTGTCTGCCTACCTGACCGACCGATCGACATACATACATACATATATCCGATCGAATCGACAGACATACATATATATATATCCGACCGATCGACAGACAGACATACATACATACATATATCCGACCGACCGACAGACACAGACATACATACATATATCCGACCGATCGACAGATCGACATACATACATATATATATCCGAATCTGATAGACAGACATACATACATATATATATATCCGACCGACAGACAGACACACATACATACATATATCCGATGATAGACAGACATACATACATATATATATATACCGACAGACATACATACATACATACATATATCCGACTGACAGACAGACATACATACATATATCCGACTGACAGACAGACATACATACATATATCCATCGACCGACCGACAGACATGACATACATACATATATATATCCGACAGACAGACATACATACATACATATATCCGACTGACAGACATACATACATACATATATCCGACTAGAACAGACAGACATACATACATACATATATCCGATCGATCGACAGACATATATACATACATATATATCGATAGATCCGACAGACAGACAGACATACATACATATATATATGATCCGACAGATAGACATACATACATACATACATATATCCGACCGACCGACAGACATACATACATACATATATCCGACTGACAGACAGACAGACATACATACATATATACCGACAGACATACATACATACATATATCCGACGACAGACAGACATACATACATACATATATCCGATCGACCGACAGACATACATACATACATATATCCGACCGACAGACAGACAGACATACATATATATATATACGACCGACATACGACAGACAGACAGACATACATACATACATATATCCGATAGACAGACAGACATACATACATACATATATCCGACCGACCGACAGACATACATACATACATATATCCGACCAATCCGACGACAGACAGACATACATACATATATCCGACAGACATAGACATACATACATATACATATATCCGACCGACAGACAGACATACATACATACATATACCGAATCGACAGACATACATACATACATATATATATCCGACAGACAGACATACATATATACATATATCCGACTCGACTGACAGACAGACATACATACATATATCCGATAGACCGACAGACAGACATACATACATACATATATCCGACCGAATGACAGACAGACAGACAGACATACATATATACATATATCTGACCGATCGACCGACAGACATACATATATCTGACCGACCGACCGACAGACAGACATATATCCGACTAACTAACAGACATATATACATATACATATACATATCTATATTACATATATATGACAATATATGAAATCCAACCTTGAGTGTTCGGGACATGGTGAAGAGTTCTCCAGGAAAGCATGGCCGTCAGCTCTGGGTTAGACTCGAACAACATTACTCTCCCCGAAAGGGGTAACGCAGCTGAATCTTCATCATCTCTGGAGGACTCTAGCCCACCCTCTGATGCAGCGAATGAGATGCTGTGTCCACCATGAGAAGGACCACCTGAAGCTCCACAGCTTCATGATGCGATAGAGTGGGGGCTATCTATCTCTCTGCCTGTTTATCTATCTATCTACACCCACCACCACCCCTTCACTTTGGAAGGACAATATCTATCTATCTGCTTGCCTACCTACCTACACACATCTATCTATCTATCTATCTACACCCACCACCACCCCTTCACTTTGGAGGACAATATCTATCTGTCTGCCTACCTGCCACCACACATCCCTTCATTCATCTATCTATCTATCTATCTATCTCTATCTATCTATCTATCTATCTATCTATCTATCTATCTATCTATCTATCTATCTATCTATCTATCTATCTATCTATCTATCTATCTATCTATCTATCTATCTATCTATGCCCACCACCACCCCCTTCACTTTGGAAGGACATATCTATCTGTCTGTCTGCCTCACTTGCCTACACACACCTACCTGCCTACACACCTGCCTACACACACATCTATCATCTATCTATATCTATCTATCTATCTATCTATCTATCTATCTATCTATCTATATATATCTATCTATCTATCTATCTATCTATCTATCTATCTATCTATCTATCTATCTACCCACACCACCACCCCTTCATTTTGAAGGACATTATCTGTCTGTCTGCCTACCTGCCAACACACCTACCTGCCTACATACCTACCTATATACACACACACATATCTGTCTATCTATCTATGCCCACCACCACCCCTTCACTTTGAAGGACAATATCTATCTAACTGTCTGCCTACCTGACCGACGACATACATACATACATATATCCGACCGACATACATACATACATATATCCATACATACATACATACATATATATCGACTGACAGACACATACATACATATATCCGACCGACCGACCGACATACATACACGACATACATATATCCGACATACATACATACATATATCCGACAGACAGACAGACATACATACATACATATATCCGACCGATAGACAGACACACATACATACATACATATATCAGACATATACATACATATATCCGACAGACTGACAGACATACATACATATATATATACATACATATACTGACAGACAGACATACATACATATATATATCCGACTGACAGACATACATACATATATATATCCGATCGACAGACAGACATATATATATACATATATCCGACGACAGACAGACAGACATACATACATACATACTCGATACAGACATACATACATATATATATATATCTGACAGACAGACATACATACATACATATATCCACAGACAGACAGACAGACAGACATACATACATACATATATCCGATCCGACTGACTTGACAGACATACATACATACATATATACAGACAGACAGACAGACATACATATATACATATATATGACTCGACAGACAGACATACATACATATACATATATCCGACCAGACACTGATAGACATACAGACAGACATATACATATATCCGACATGACTCGACAGACATACATACATATACATATATCCGACCGACCGACAGACAGACATACATACATACATATATCCGACAGACAGACATACATACATACATATATCCGATATACATGACATACATACATACATACATATATCCGACTGACGACAGACAGACAGACATACATATCCATACATATGACAGACATACATATATACATATATCCGACAGACAGACATACATACATACATATACAGACAGACATACACATGATCCGACAGACAGACATACATACATATATCCGACCGAGACCGACAGACATACATACATACATATATCCGACAGACCGACAGACAGACACATACATACATATATATCCGACCGATCGACAGACAGACAGACATACATATACCGATCGACCGATTCGACAGACATACATATATCTGACAGACAGACATATATATCCGACTAACTAACAGACATATATACATATACATATACATATCTATATTACATATATATGACAATATATGAAATCCAACCTTGAGTGTTCGGGACATGGTGAAGAGTTCTCCAGGAAAGCATGGCCGTCAGCTCTGGGTTAGACTCGAACAACATTACTCTCCCCGAAAGGGGTAACGCAGCTGAACCTTCATCTCTGGAGGACTCTAGCCCACCCTCTGATGCAGCTTAATGAGATGCTGTGTCCACCATGAGAAGGACCACCTGAAGCTCCACAGCTTCATGATGCGATAGAGTGGGGGCTATCTATCTCTCTGCCTGTTTATCTATCTATCTACACCCACCACCACCCCTTCACTTTGGAAGGACAATATCTATCTATCTGCTTGCCTACCTACCACACACACCTATCTGTCTATCTATCTACACCCACCACCACCCCTTCACTTTCTAGGACAATATCTATCTGTCTGCCTACCTGCAACACACACATCTATCTATCTATCTATATCTATCTATCTATCTATCTATCTATCTATCTATCTATCTATCTATCTATCTATCTATCTATCTATCTATCTATCTATCTATCTATCTATCTATATCTATCTATCTATGCCCACCACCACCCCTTCACTTTGGAAGGACAATATCTATCTATCTGTCTGCCTACTTGCCTACACACACACACCTACCTGCCTACACACCACCCACTCATCTATCTATCTATATCTATCTATCTATCTATCTATCTATCTATCAGACATCTATCTATCTATCTATCTATCTATCTATCTATCTATCTATCTATCTATCTACGCCCACCACCACCCCTTCATTTGAAGGACATTATCTGTCTGTCTGCCTACCTGCCAACACACCTACCTGCCTACATACCTACCTACCACACACACACACACCTATCTGTCTATCTATCTATGCCCACCACCACCCCTTCACTTTGGAAGGACAATATCTATCTAACTGTCTGCCTACCTGACTGACCATACATCATACGACATACATACATACATATATCCATACATATACCGACCGACAGACATACATACATACATATATCCGACCGACAGACAGACATACATACATACATATATCCGATCGACAGACAGACATACACATACATATATCCGACTCGACCGACAGACATACATACATATATATATCCGACAGACAGACATACATACATACATATATCCGACCGACAGAGACAGACATACATACATACATATATACATATATGACTGACAGACAGACATACATACATATATATATCCGATAGACAGATACATATATCCGACCGACAGACATACATATATACATATATCCGACGACTGACAGACATACATACATACATATATCCAACAGACGACATACATACATACATACATACATACATACTGACAGAGACATACATACATACATACATATATCCGACTGACTGACAGACAGACATACATACATATATCCGACTCGACAGACTGACAGACATACATACATACATATATCCGATAGACAGACAGACAGACATACATATATACATATATCCGAATCGACAGACAGACATACATACATATATATCCGACAGACCGACAGAGACATACATACATACATATATCCGACCGACAGACAGACAGACATACATACATACATATATCCGATCGACTGATGACAGACATACATACATACATATATCCGATCGACAGACTGACAGACATACATACAGACAGACATGACCGACATACATACATACATATATCCGACAGACAGACATATACATATATACCGACAGACAGACATACATACATACATATATCCGATAGACCGATAGACATACAGACATACATATATCCGACAGACAGACATACATACATACATATATCCGACTGACTCGACAGACATACATACATACATATATCCGACTGACAGACAGACATACATACATATATATATCCGAATCACCGACAGACAGACATACATACATATATCCGACCGACCGACAGACATACATACATACATACATATACATACATACATATATCCGACAGACAGACAGATACATACATATATCCGACCGATCGACAGACCGACATACATACATATAGACAGATACATACATACATATATCCGACCGACGACAGACAGACAGACATACATACATATATCTGACCGATGACCGACAGACATACATATATATCTGACCGACCGACCGACAGACAGACATATATCCCACTAACTAACAGACATATATACATATACATATACATATCTATATTACATATATATGACAATATATGAAATCCAACCTTGAGTGTTCGGGACATGGTGAAGAGTTCTCCAGGAAAGCATGGCCGCCAGCTCTGGGTTAGACTCGAACAACATTACTCTCCCAAAAGGGGTAACGCAGCTGAACCTTCATCTCTGGAGGACTCTAGCCCACCCTCTGATGCAGCTTAATGAGATGCTGTGTCCACCATGAGAAGGACCACCTGAAGCTCCACAGCCATGGCATGCGATAGAGTGGGGGGCTATCTATCTCTCTGCCTGTTTATCTATCTATCTACACCCACCACCACCCCTTCACTTTGGAAGGACAATATCTATCTATCTGCTTGCCTACCTACCTACACACCTATCTGTCTATCTATCTACACCCACCACCACCCCTTCACTTTGGGAGGACAATATCTATCTGTCTGCCTACCTGCTCACACACACATTCATCTATCTATCTATCTATCTATCTATCTATCTATCTATCTATCTATCTATCTATCTATCTATCTATCTATCTATCTATCTATCTATCTATCTATCTATCTATCTATCTATCTATGCCCACCACCACCCCATTCACTCTATTCATCTATCTGTCTGCCCACTTGCTACACACACCTACCTGCCTACACACACCTGCCTACCCACACACCTATCTATCTCATCTATCTATCACATCTATCTATCTATCTATCTATCTATCTCTATCTATCTATCTATCTATCTATCTATCTATCTATCTATCTATCTATCTATCTATCTACGCCCACCACCACCCCTTCATTTGAAGGACATTATCTGTCTGTCTGCCTACCTGCCAACACACCTACCTGCCTACATACCTACCTACCTACACACACACACCTATCTATCTATCTATCTATGCCCACCACCACCCCTTCACTTTGGAAGGACAATATCTATCTAACTGTCTGCCTACCTGACCGACCGACCGACATACATACATATATATATCCGAATCGACAGACATACATACATACATATATCCGACGATCGACAGACATACATACATACATATATCCGACAGACAGACATACATACATACATATATCCGATCGACAGACAGACATACATACATACATATATATGACCGATCGACAGACATACATACATATATCCGACCGACAGACAGATCGACATACATATATATATCCATATCTAGACAGACATACATACATATATATATATCCGACTGATCAGATATACATACATACATATATCCATCCGATGACAGACATACATACATACATATATCCGACTGACAGACAGACACACATACATACATATATCCGATCTGACTGACAGACATACATACATATATATCCGATCGACAGACAGACATACATACATATATATATATACATATATACATACATATATCCATTTGAATGACAGACATACATACATACATACATATATCCGACAGACAGACAGACAGACATACATACATACATATATCCGATCGACTGACAGACAGACATACATACATATATCGATCTAACGACGATACATACATACATATATCCGACAGACAGACAGACATACATACATACATATATATCCGAATCGACAGACAGACATACATACATACATATATCCGACCGACGACAGACAGACATACATACATACATATATCCGACTGACAGACAGACATACATACATACATATATCCGAATTTGACAGACAGACATACATACATACATACAGACAGACATACATACATATATATATATCCGACAGACATACATACATACATATATCCGACTGACAGACATACATACATACATATATCCGATCGACAGACAGACATACATACATACATATATCCGAATCGACTGACAGACATACATACATATATATATCCGACTGACGACAGACATACATACATACATATATCCGACCGACAGACAGACAGACATACATACATACATATATCCGACGATCGACAGACAGACATACATACATACATATATCCGACTGACAGACAGACATACATACATACATATATCCGACAGACAGACAGACATACATACATATATATATCCGATCGACTGACAGACAGACATACATACATATATCCGATCGACCGACAGACAGACATACATACATATATATATCCGAATCGACAGACATACATACATACATATATCCGATCGACAGACAGACAGACAGACATACATACATACATATATCCGACTGACCGACAGACATACATACATACATATATCCGACTGATCGACAGACAGACATACATACATACATATATACATATATCCGACCGACAGAGACAGACATACATACATACATATATCCGACTGACTGACAGACATACATACATACATATATCCGACTAGACAGACAGACAGACATACATACATATATCCCGACTGACAGACATACATACATACATATATCCGATCGACAGACAGACAGACATACATATACATATATCCGACCGATCGACAGACATACATACATAATATATATATCGATCGACCAGACAGACATACATACATATATATATATCCGACATACATACATACATATATCCGACCGACAGACAGACATACATATATACATATATCCGATCCGACAGACAGACATACATACATACATATATCCGACATATATGACAGACAGACATACATACATACATATATCCGATCCGACCGACAGACATACATACATACATATATCCGACAGACCGACAGACAGACATACATACATATATATATCGACCGACCGACAGACAGACATACATACATATATCCGACCGACCGACAGACAGACATACATACATATATCTGACCGACCGAATCGACAGACAGACATATATCCCACTAACTAACAGACATATATACATATACATATACATATCTATATTACATATATATGACAATATATGAAATCCAACCTTGAGTGTTCGGGACATGGTGAAGAGTTCTCCAGGAAAGCATGGCCATCAGCTCTGGGTTAGACTCGAACAACATTACTCTCCCGAAAGGGGTAACGCAGCTGAACCTTCATCTCTGAGGACTCTAGCCCACCCTCTGATGCAGCGAATGAGATGCTGTGTCCACCATGAGAAGGACCACCTGAAGCTCCACAGCCATGCATGCGATAGAGTGGGGGCTATCTATCTCTCTGCCTGTTTATCTATCTATCTACACCCACCACCACCCCTTCACTTTGGAAGGACAATATCTATCTATCTGCTTGCCTACCTACCCACACACCTATCTGTCTATCTATCTACACCCACCACCACCCCTTCACTTTGGAGGACACATATCTATCTGTCTGCCTACCTGCACACTCACACATCATCTATCTATCTATCTATCTATCTATCATATCTATCTATCTATCTATCTATCTATCTATCTATCTATCTATCTATCTATCTATCTATCTATCATATCTATCTATCTATCTATCTATCTATCTATCTATGCCTACCACCACCACCCCTTCACTTTGGAAGGACAATATCTATCTATCTGTCTGCCTACCTGCTCACACACACCTACCTGCCTACACACCACCTGCCTACATATACACATATATCTATCTATCTATCTATCTATCTATCTATCTATCTATCTATCTATCTATCTATCTATCTATCTATCTATCATATCTATCTATCTATCTATCTATCTATCATATATATATACCACCACCACTACCCTTCATTTGAAGGACATTATCTGTCTGTCTGCCTACCTGCCAACACACCTACCTGCATACATACCTACCTACCTACACACATACACCATCTATCTATCTATCTATGCATACACCACCACCCCTTCACTTTGGAAGGACAATATCTATCTAATATCCATATATCTGACCGACACCGACATACATACATACATACATACATACATATATACATATATCCGACAGACAGACAGACATACATACATATATCCGACGACCGACAGACAGACATACATACATATATATAGACAGACATACATATATACATATATCCTGATCTGATAGACAGACATACATACATACATACATATATCCGACCGACAGACAGACATACATACATATATCCGACCGACCGACAGACAGACATACATACATATATATATCCGACAGACATACATACATACATACATATATCCGACCGACATATAGACAGACACATACATACATACATATATCCGACTGATCGATGACAGACATACATACATACATATATCCGATCGACAGACAGACATACATACATATATATATCGACTGACAGACATACATACATACATATATCCGACTGACCAGACAGACAGACATACATACATATACATATATCCGACAGACAGACATACATACATACATACATATATATCATAGATAGACAGACAGACAGACATACATACATACATATATCCGAATGATTGACAGACATACATACATACATATATCCGATAGAACGACATACATACGATCATCGATGACAGACATACATACATACATATCCGACCGACAGACAGACAGACATACATACATACATATATCCGATATCGACAGACAGACATACATATATACATATATCCGATCGACAGACAGACAGACATACATACATATATCCGACCGACAGACCGACAGACATACATACATATATATCATATACATACGACATATATCCATCGACCGACAGACAGACAGACATACATACATATATCTGACCGACCGATCGACAGACATACATATATCTGACCGACCGACAGACAGACAGACATATATCCGACTAACTAACAGACATATATACATATACATATACATATCTATATTACATATATATGACAATATATGAAATCCAACCTTGAGTGTTCGGGACATGGTGAAGAGTTCTCCAGAAAGCATGGCCGCCAGCTCTGGGTTAGACTCGAACAACATTACTCTCCCCGAAAGGGGTAACGCAGCTGAACCTTCATCTCTGGAGGACTCTAGCCCACCCTCTGATGCAGCGAATGAGATGCTGTGTCCACCATGAGAAGGACCACCTGAAGCTCCACAGCTTATGATGCGACAGAGTGGGGGGGGCCATCTATCTCTCTGCCTGTTTATCTATCTATCTACACCCACCACCACCCCTTCACTTTGGAAGGACAATATCTATCTATCTGCTTGCCTACCTACCACACACACCTATCTATCTCATCTATCTACACCCACCACCACCCCTTCACTTTGAGGACAATATCTATCTGTCTGCCTACCTGCCCACCACACACCCATTCATCTACAACATTCATCTATCTATCTATCTATTCATCTATCTATCTATCTATCTATCTATCTATCTATCTATCTATCTATCTATCTATCTATCTATCTATCTATCTATCTATCTATCTATCTATCTATCTATGCCCACCACCACCCCTTCACTTTGGAAGGACAATATCTATCTATCTGTCTGCCTACTTGCCACACACACACCTACCTGCCTACACACCTGCCTACTACTATCACTATCCATCTATCTATCTATCTATCTATCTATCTATCTATCTATCTATCTATCTATCTACATCACCACCACCACCCCTTCATTTGAAGGACATTATCTGTCTGTCTGCCTACCTGCCAACACACCTACCTGCCTACATACCTACCTACCTACATATACACACACACCTATCTGTCTATCTATCTATGCCCACCACCACCCTTCACTTTGGAAGGACAATATCTATCTAACTGTCTGCCTACCTGACCGACCGATCCGACATACATACATACATATATCCGATATCGATCGACAGACATACATACATACATATATCCGATCCGACTGACAGACATACATACATATATCCGACCGACCGACCATACATACATACCGACAGACAGACAGACAGACATACATACATATATCCGAATGATCGACAGACATACATACATACATATATCCGATCGACTGACAGACATACATACATACATATATCCGACCGATAGACAGACATACATACATATATATCCGACTGACAGACAGACATACATACATACATATATCCGAATCGACCGACAGACATACATACATACATATATCCGAATGACCGACAGACATATATATACATATAGACAGACAGACATACATACATACATATATCCGAATGACAGACAGACAGACATACATACATATATCCACCGACTGACAGACATACATACATACATATATCCGACAGACAGACAGACAGACATACATACATATATCCATACCGACCGACAGACATACATACATATATCCGACCGACAGACATACATACATACATATATCCATGACAGACAGACATACATACATACATATATCCGACCGACATGACAGACAGACATATACATACATATATATATCCGATAGACAGACAGACAGACATACATACATACATATATCCGACTGACAGACATACATACATACATATATACCGACGACATGACAGACATACATATATATATCCGACAGACAGACAGACATATACATATATATATATCCGACAGACAGACAGACATACATACATATATCCGATCCAACTGAGATAGACATACATACATATATCCGACAGACAGACAGACATACATACATATATCCGACGATCGACAGACAGACATACATATATACATATATCCGATAGACAGACATACATACATACATATATATATTTGACCGACCGACATATCGACCGAATCGATAGACAGACATACATACATATATCCGACCGATATATGACAGACAGACAGACATACATACATATATCCGACTCATGACAGACAGATATACATACATACACGATCCGACATGTGACAGACATACATACATATATATATCCCGACCGAATCGACAGACATACGATCGACAGACAGACATACATACATATATATCCGACCGACATACATACATACATATACATGATAGACAGACATACATACATATATCCGACAGACAGACAGACATACATACATACATATATCCGATCGACTCGACAGACAGACAGACATACATATATATATATCCGACTGACGACAGACAGACAGACACATATATATATATCTGACCGACCGACGACCGACAGACATACATATATCTGACCGACTGACCGACAGACAGACATATATCCGACTAACTAACAGACATATATACATATATATATATACATATCTATATTACATATATATGACAATATATGAAATCCAACCTTGAGTGTTCGGGACATGGTGAAGAGTTCTCCAGGAAAGCATGGCCGTCAGCTCTGGGTTAGACTCGAACAACATTACTCTCCCCGAAAGGGGTAACGCAGCTGAACCTTCATCTCTGGAGGACTCTAGCCCACCCTCTGATGCAGCGAATGAGATGCTGTGTCCACCATGAGAAGGACCACCTGGAAGCTCCACAGCTTGCATGCGATAGAGTGGGGGCTATCTATCTCTGCCTGTTTATCTATCTATCTACACCCACCACCACCCTTCACTTTGGAAGGACAATATCTATCTATCTGCTTGCCCACCTACCCACACACCTATCTGTCTATCTATCTACACCCACCACCACCCCTTCACTTGGAGGGACAATATCTATCTGTCTGCCTACCACCTGCTCACACTATCTATCTATCTATCTACCCATCTATCTATCATCTATCTATCTATCTATCTATCTATCTATCTATCTATCTATCTATCTATCTATCTATCTATCTATCTATCTATCTATCTATCTATCTATCTATCTATCTATCTATCTATCTATCTATCTATGCCCACCACCACCCCTTCACTTTGGAAGGACAATATCTATCTATCTGTCTGCCTACTTGCCTCACACACCTACCTGCACACACACCTGCCTACCGACACCTATCATCTATCTATCTATCTATCTATCTATCTATCTATCTATCTATCTATCTATCTATCTATCTATCTATCTATCTATCTATCTATCTATCTATCTATCTATCTATCTACGCCCACCACCACCCCTTCATTTGGAAGGACATTATCTGTCTGTCTGCCTACCTGCCAACACACCTACCTGCCTACATACCTACCTACCTACACACACACCTATCTGTCTATCTATCTATGCCCACCACCACCCCTTCACTTTGGAAGGACAATATCTATCTAACTGTCTGCCTACCTGACCGACCGACCGACATACATACATACATATATCCGACCGACCGACAGACATACATACATACATATATCCGACAGACAGACATACATACATACATATACCGACATACATACATACATATATCCGATAGACAGACTATACATACATACATATATCCGACCACAGACAGACATACATACATACATATATCTGACTCGACAGACAGACATACATACATATATACATA
Organism: Paracanthobrama guichenoti; assembly: GCA_018749465.1. Classification (NCBI taxonomy): domain Eukaryota; kingdom Metazoa; phylum Chordata; class Actinopteri; order Cypriniformes; family Gobionidae; genus Paracanthobrama; species Paracanthobrama guichenoti. Next base: position 4,792 of record JAGHMJ010006376.1, on the reverse strand, counting down.
TATCCGATCGACAGACATACATACATACATATATCCGATCCGACAGACAGACATACATACATACATATATCCGACTGACAGACAGACATACATACATACATATATCCGATATATCCGATAGACAGACAGACATACATACATATATCCGACCGACAGACAGACATACATACATACATATATCCGAATGACAGACAGACATACATACATACATATATCCGATCGAATGACGACAGACATACATACATATATCCGACCGACAGACAGACATACATACATATATATATCCGACGACAGACAGACATACATATATACATATATCCGATATATATACAGATATCCGACAGACATACATATATATATACATATATATCATCGACTGATAGACATACATACATACATACATATATATCCGACAGAGACAGACATACATACATATATATATCCGATCTAGATTAGACAGACATATATATATATATATATATCCGACTGACAGACATACATACATACATACATATATCCGATACATCGATCTGATCGACAGACATACATACATACATATATCCATCGACAGACAGACATACATACATATATCCGATTAATCCGACAGACAGACATACATACATATATATATCCGATCACTGATCGACAGACATACATACATATATATATATCCACAGATAGACATACATACATACATACATATATCCGACCGAATGATTGACAGACATACATACATACATATATCCGATCGACTGACAGACATACATACATACATATATCCGACCGATCGACAGACATACATACATACATATATCCGATCAGACCGACAGACAGACATATACATATATCCGACCGATATCCGACCGACAGACAGAGACATACATACATACATATATCCGACCGACAGACATACATACATACATATATCCGACCGAATCGAGATACATACATACATACATATATCCGAATCGATATGACAGACATACATACATATATATATCCGACCGACTGACATACATACATACATACATATATCATATACCGACAGACAGACAGACATACATATATACGATATCCGACTCGACTGACAGACATACATACATACATATATCCGATCTAGACAGACATACATACATATATATCCGACTGACCGACAGACAGACATACATACATACATATATCCGATCTGATAGACAGACATACATACATACATATATCCGACCATGAGACATACATACATACATATATCCGACCGACAGACAGACATACATACATACATATATCCGATCGACCGACAGACATACATACATACATATATCCGACATAGACATACATACATATATATATCCGATCGACAAGACAGACATATATATACATACATATATCCTACCGAATCTGACAGACATACATACATATACATATATCCGATCAGACAGACATACATATATACATATATCCGATATACATGACGACAGACATACATACATACATCTACATACATATATCCATATCCGACCGACAGACATACATACATACATACATACATACCATATCGATCGACTGACAGACATACATACATACATATATCCGACGATCGACGACCGACAGACATACATACATATATACATATATCCGACAGACAGACATACATACATACATATATCCGACCGACAGACATACATACATACATATATCCGACTGACCGACAGACATACATACATACATATATCCGACAGACCATACATACATACATACATATACACCGACTAGACAGACATACATACATACATATATCCACTAATCGACAGACATACATACATATATCCGATAGATCGACCGACAGACATACATACATACATATATATATCCGACGACCGACAGACAGACATACATACATATATATATACCGACCGACTGACAGACATACATACATACATACATATATCCGACCGATGACAGACATATATACATACATCATATCCGACAGACAGACATACATACATATATCCGACCGATCGATCGATAGACATACATATACATATATATCCGACACCGACAGACATACATACATACATATATCCGATCGACAGACAGACATACATACATATATACGATCCAACATCGACCGACAGACATACATATATACATACATATATCCGACAGACAGACATACATACATATATCCGACTGACAGACATACATACATACATACATATATATCCTATCTATCGACTGACTGACATACATATACATATACATATATCCGACAGACAGACATACATATACATACATACATATATCCGACCTACAGACAGACATACATACATACATATATCCGATCCACTCGGACAGACATACATACATACATATATCCGACGACCAGACATACATACATACATATATCTATCCGATCAGACAGACATACATACATATATCCGATCCATTGACAAGACAGATATACATACATACATATATCCGATCATCAGACATACATATATATATATATTCACAAGACAGACATACATACATACATATATCCGACTGACTGACAGACATATATACATACATATCGATATATCCGATCGACAGACAGACATACACATACATATATCCGATCAGACAGACATACATACATATATATACATATATCCGACCTATAAGACAGACATACATACATACATATATCCGACTCGATTTGACAGACATACATACATACATATATCCGATCCACTGACAGACATACATACATACATATATATCCGACCGACTGATCGACAGACATACATACATACATATATCCGACCGACCGACATACATACATACATATATCCGACTGATCGATCGACCGACAGACATACATACATGCATATATCCGACCGACCGATCGATCAACCGACTGATCGACAGACATACATACATACACATATCCGACCGACCGACTGACAGACATATACATATACATATTACATATATCTGACAATATATGAAGTCCAACCTTGAGTGTTCGGGACATGGTGAAGAGTTCTCCAGGAAAACATGGCTGTCAACTCTGGGTTAGACTCGAACAACATTACTCTCCCGAAGGTTCAATCTTCATCTCTGGAGGACTCTAGCCCACCCTCTGATGCAGCGAATGCTAAACAAAGTGACAAAATAAAAAGCATAACAATAATCAGCAATCAATGTGACATTATAAACAAATGACAATCTGCAACTGTAAACACTAAACATTATGACAAAAAGCATAATCTATCTATCTATCTATCTATCTATCTATCTATCTATCTGTCTGTCTGTCTGTCTGTCTGTCGGTCTAGCCTGATATCTAAACAACTAACATAATATATACAGAATATATATAATAAAACAGTTATAAATCAGAGATAAATTGACAAGCTGACAATATAGCAATTTTCAAACAAACACCCTCACAATCAACAATGCAACAATCTGCGATCTACAGGCCAATAGAGTGCTATGGAAGCAAACTAATATAATATAATGCGAGAGAAATTGCTTGTAGCTTTTGGAGATTGTATAAAGACACGCCTCTTACCAAATGCCATATGCTTCTCAAACATATGTACACAATTTTATCTATACATATAGATATATAATTGTACCTAGCGTTGATGTCGCTGATGGTGCGGCACAAACGCTGATGTCGCAGATTCACTTCGACACTGCATTCTCACGCGCTCGATCACTCATGACGCCATAACAGCGCCCAACGGCGCCAGAATTCCTGAGTATATGCTTAAAGGATCAAAATAAAATAAAGCCATCTTTTACTCACCCTGCTGTTGTTTCAATGCCCTATGTCCTTCTATCTTTCTGGACCTCAAAAGCAGAGATAATTAATAAAAATAAAAATAAAAAGTCCTGCACGCGCTCCTCATATAACTGGCAGCTAATGGCCACCAAGCTAAAAACTTTACTTAAAAGGATACAAAAGTATCACGCAATGATAAAGTGAGACGCTGTGGCATATGTGGAAAGTGTTCAGGAGACATACTTTAAGGTTTTACGAGAAAGAAACCGTATTATTCAGTCAAAATACTGAGCTCGACTTCAAGTGCTTCTGTGAGTGTACGAGCCCCTCTCATGTTTACTATAAACTCGCATCTGTTGCCATGGTACCCAGGATACGCACACCATTTTGAGAAATCAGGCTCAATAGAAACAAACACGACTCTCATTCTTTTCTATAAGGTATATGATAAGAAATACATAATAATAATAATAATAATAATAATAATAATAATAAGGTAAACGCTTGAAGTGAATGTTGTGTAGCGTGTTGTCATGACAACATTGTACATGAGCTGTTGCTGAAGGCTCATACACACTCACAGGAATGCGCACAGCAAAACCTACACATATCATTCATTCATCTATCTATTCTATCTATCTATCTATCTGCAATAATAATATGCAATACATCCATCTATCTAGTGCCATGAGTTTAAATCCACGCGTGTGTGTGCTATTCATATGTTATGCTATGAATCTCTGTAGAGGACACAAGGACAAAGTTATTAAAACAATAAACAAATGGCATAATAAGTTTAGACAAATAATCTGAAAACTCAACTTAATTCACGCTTAAAAACCTAGTTATTGTTTCAGTAAATTAGCCAATGACACTAAGATAAAAAAAAATGTTTTAGCCATCGTGAGCTACACTGGTCAAAATGTTTTTCACCATTTGTTATGTATACAGATGTCATGCTTTTTTATGTTCTGTTGACACTAACTGCTTTCTGTTGTGTACAATAATACAATAATGTTG
>JAGHMJ010006375.1:0-73041 GCA_018749465.1 Paracanthobrama guichenoti | reverse complement strand
TATTTGTGTTCGTCTGCCAGTCGGATATATGTGCGTATGTATGCTCGTTCGTCTGTTTGATATATGTATGCGTATGTCGGTCGGTCGGTCGGATATATGTATGTATGTATGTTCGTTCGGTCGGTCGGATATGTATGTATGTCTGTATGTCTGTCGGTCGGATACGTATGTGGCGTATGTCTGTCGGTCGGATATATGTCTGTCTGTTCGTCGGTCGGGTTTGGATATATGTATGTATGTGTCGTCGGTCGCATCGATATATGTATGTATTTGTGTTCGTCTGTCGGTCGGATATATGTAGCGTATGTGCGTGTCTGTCGGTCGGATATATGTATGTATGTATGTCGGTCGGTCGGTCGGATATATGTGGCGTATGTCTGTCTGTCGGTCGGTCGGATATATGTATGTATGTCTGTCTGTCATGTCGGTCGGATATATGTGTATGTATGTATGTCTGTCGGTCGGTCAGATATATGTATGTGTGTATGTCTGTCGTGGTCGGATATATGTATGTATGTGTTGTCTGTCGGTCGGATATATGTATGTATGTATGTCTGTCTGTCGGTCGGATATATGTATGTATATATGTATGTTTGTCGGTCGGTCGGATATATGTGGCGTGCTGCCCGTTCGTCGGGTCGGATATATGTATGTATGTACGTTCGTTGGTCGGATATATGCCCGTTCGTCTGTTCGTCGGTCGGTTATGTAAAGCGTTCGTCGATATATGATATGTATGTTTGTGTTCGTGCGTCGTCGGATATATGTGGCGTATATGTATGTCTGTCTGTCGATATCGGTCGGATATATGTATGTATGTATGTCTGTCGGTCGTCGTCGGTTTGTATGTATGTATGTGTGTCTCGTCGGAGTCGGTCGATATATGTATGTATGTCTGTCGTCGGTCGGATATATGTATGTATGTATGTCTGTCGGTCGGTCGGATATATGTATGTATGCATGTTCGTCGGTCGGTCGGATATATGTATGATATATGTATGTCTGTCGGTCGGTCGGATATATGTATGTGGCGTATGTCTGTCTCGTCGGTCGGATATATGTATGTATGTATGTCCGTCGGTCGGTCGGATATATGGCTGTATGTATGTCTGTCGGTCCGTCGGATATATGTGGCGTAGCGTCTGTCTGGTCGGTCGGTCGGTCGGATATGTTATGATATATGGCGTCTGTTCGTCGGTCGGTCGGATATATGTATGTATGTATGTTCTGTCGGTCGGTCGGATATATGTATGTGTATGTATGTCTGTCGGTCGGATATATGTATGTATGTATGTTCGTCGGTCGGTCGGATATATGTATGCGTGTATGTATGTCTGTCGTCGGTCGGTCGGATATATGTATGTATGTACGTTCGTCTGTCGTCTGTCGGTCGGATATATGTATGTGGCGTATGTCTGTCGGTCGGTCGGATATCGGTCGGTCGGATATATGTGTCGGTCGTATGTATGTCTGTATGTCTGTCGGTCGGATATATGTATGTATGTATGTCTGTCGGTCGGTCGGATATATGTATGTATGTATCGTCTGTCTGTCTGTCGGATATATGTATGAGATATGGTGTCTCGGTCGTCGGATATATGTATGTATGTATGTTCGTTCGTCGTGTCGGGTCGGATATATGTGCGGCGGTATGTATGTTCGTCGTCTGTCGGTCGGATATATGTATGTATGTATGTTCGTCGGTCGGATATATATGTCGCGTCTGTTCGTCTGTCGGATATATGTATGTGGCGCATGTCTGCCGGTCGTCGTATGGTCGGATATATGTCGGCGTATTTGTATGTCTGTCTGTCTGTTTCCGCCGGATATATGTATGTATGTATGTTCGTCGGTCGGATATATGTATGTATGTATGTCGGTCGGTCGGTCGGATATATGTATGTATGTATGTCTGTCTGTCGATATATCGGATATGTGTATGTATGTCTGTTCGTCGGTCGGATATATGTATGTATGTATGTCGGTTCGTCGGTCGGATATATGTATGTATGTATGTCGGTCGGTCGGTCGGATATATGTATTGCGGCGTCTGTCTGTCGGTCGGTCGGATATATGTATGTGGTGGTCGTGTATGTCTGTCGTCGGTCGGATATATGTATGTATGTGGCGTTATGTCGGTCGGATATATGTATGTATGTCTGTCGGTCGGTCGGATATATGTATGTATGTATGTCTGTCGGTCGGTCGGATATATGTATGTATGTCTGTCGGTCTGTCGGTATGGCGTATGTATGTATGTTCGTCTGTCGGTCGGATATATGTATGTATGTATGTCGGTCGGGTCGGATATATGTATGTATGTATGTCTGTCGGTCGGTCGGATATATGTATGTATGTATGTCTCGTCGGTCGGTCGGATATATGTGGCGTAGCGTTCGTTCGTCGGTGGATATATGTATGTATGTTCGTCGCCGGTCGGATATATATGTATGTCTGTCGGTCGGTCGGATAGGGCGCGTATGTATGTATGTCTGTCTGTCGGTCTGGTCGGATATATGTATGTAATGTATGTCTGTGTCGGTCGGATATATGTATGTGGCGTATGTCTGTCTGTCGGTCGGTCGGATATATGTATGTATGTATGTTTGTATATGGTCGGTCGGTCGGTCGGTCGGATATATGTATGCGTGTTCGTCGTGTATGTAGGGCGTCTGTTCGTCTGTCTGTTGTATATGATATATGTATGTATGTATGTCTGTCGGTCGGGTCGGATATATGTATGTATGTATGTGTGTCTGTCGGTCGGATATATGTATGTATGTGTATGTTCGTCGGTCGGTCGGATATATGTATGTATGTTCGTCGGTCGGTCGGATATATGTATGTATGTATGTCTGTCGGTCGGTCGGATATATGTATGTATGTATGTCGGCCGGTCGGATATATGTGGCGTATTTGTATGTTTGTCGGTCGGTCGGATATATGTATGTATGTATGTCTGTGGCGTCAATCGTCGGTCGTCGGATATATGTATGTATGTCTGTCTGTCGGGTCGATATATGTATGTATGTATGTCTGTCGTCGGTCGGATATATGTATGTATGTATGTCTGTCGGTTTCGGATATATGTATGTATGTACGTTCTGTCGGTCGGATATATGTATGCGTATGTATGTTCGTCGGTCGGTCGGATATATGTATGTATGTGTGTCTGGTCGGTCGGTTTGATATATGTATGTATGTATGTCGGTCGTCGGATATATGTATGTATGTATGTCGTTCGTCGGTCGGTCGGTCGGATATATGTATGTATGTGTGTGTTCGTCTGTCGGTCGGATATATGTATGTATGTATGTTCGTCGGTCGGTCGGATATATATATGTATGTATGTATGTATGTCGGTCGGTCGGTCGGATGTATGTATGTATGTATGTCTGTCTGTCGGTCGTGATATGTATGTATGTATGTTCGTCTGTCTGTCGGATATATGTATGTATGTATGTTCGGGTCGGTCGGTCGGATATATAGCGTGTGGCGTATGTATGTCTGTCGGTCCGTCGGATATATGTATGTATGTATGTCTGTCGGTCGGATATATGTATGTGGCGTATGTCGGTCGGGTCGGTCGGTCGGATATATGTGGTCGGTATGTATGTTCGTCGGTCGGTCGGATATATGTATGTATGTATGTCTGTCGTCGGTCGGTCGGATATATGTATGTATGTCTGTCGTCGGTCAGATATATGTATGTATGTGTGTCTGTTCGTCGGTCGGATATATGTATGTATGTATGTCTGTCTGTCGGATATATGTATGTATGTATGTCGGTCGGTCGGTCGGTCGGTCGGTCGGATATATGTATGTATGTCTGTCTGTCGGGTCTGATATATGTATGTATGTAGCGTTCGTCGGTCGGATATATGTATGGCGTATGTATGTTCGGTCGGTCGGTCGGATATATGTATGCGTATGCATGTCTGTCGGTCGGTCGGATATGTATGGCGTATGTATGTCTGTCGGTCGGCGTCGGATATGTATGTGGCGTATCGTTCGTCGGTCGGATATATGTATGTATGTATGTCTGTTGGTCGGATATATGTCTGTCTGTCGGTCGGTCGGTCGGTCGGATATATGTATGTATGGCGTATGTCTGTCGTCGGTCGGATATATGTATGTATGTATGTGTCGGTCGGTTCGGATATATGTATGTATGTATGTCTGTCGATATGGCGTATGTCTGTCGGATATATGTGTATGTATGTATGTCTGTCGGATATATGTATGTATGTATGCATGTCTGTCGGTCGGGGTCGGATATATGTATGTAAGCGTATGTTCGTTCGTCTGTCGGATGTCTGTCGCCGATATATGTATGGCGTATGTCTGTCGGTCGGGTCGGATATATGTATGTATGTTCGTCTGTCGGTTTGATATATGTATGTATGTATGTCTGTCGTCGGCGTCGGATATATGTATGTATGTCTGTCGGTCGGTCGGATATGTATGTATGTATGTCTGTCTGTCGTGTCGGATATATGTATGTATGTGGCGTCGTCGGTCGGATATATGTATGTATGTATGTTTGTCGCGTCTGTTTGATATATGTATGCATGTATGTTCGTCTGTCGGTCGGTCGGATATATGTATGGCGTATGTATGTCTCCACCGTCTGGTTGGTCTGGATATATGTGTCTGTCTGTCTGTCGGCGGTCGGATATATGTCTGTATGTGGCGTTCGTCGGTCGGTCGGATATATGTATGGGCGTATGTTCGTCTGTCGGTCGGATATATGTATGTATGTATGTCTGTCGGTCGGATATATGTATGTATGTATGTCGGTCGGTCGGTCGGATATATGTATGTATGTGGCGTCGTCGGTCGGTCGGATATATGTATGTATGTTCGTCTGTCGGTCGGTCAGATATATGTATGTATGTGTCTGTCGGTCGGTCGTCGGATATATGTATGTATGTATGTCGTCGGTCGGTCGGATATATGTATGTATGTGTGTTCGTCGTCGGTCGGATATATGTATGTATGTATGTCTGTCGGGTCGGATATATGTATGTATGTATGTCTGTCGTCGGTCGGATATATGTATGTATGTATGTTTGTCGGTCGTCGGATATATGTATGTATGTTCGTTCGTCGGTCGGATATATGTATGTATGTATGTCGGTTGGTCGGTATGTCTGTATGTCTGTCGTGGTCGGGCTCGGATATATGTATGTATGTTCTGTCGGCCGGTCGGATATATGTATGTATGTATGTCTGTCGGTCGGTCGGATATATGTATGTATGTGTGTCTGTCTGTCGGTCGGATATATGTATGTATGTATGTCTGTCGGTCGGATATATGTATGTATGTATGTCGGTCGGGTCGGTCGTCGGATATATGTATGTATGCATGTCTGTCGGTCGGGTCGGATATATGTATGTATGTAGCGTCTGTCGGTCGGTCGGATATATGTATGTATGTCTGTCTGTCGGTCGGATATATGTATGTGGCGTATGGCGTTCGTTGGTCGGATATATGTTCGTTCGTCGGTCGGTCGGTCGGTCGGATATATGTATGTATGTTCGTCTGTCGTCGGTCGGATATATGTATGTATGTATGTCTGTCGGTCGGTCGGATATATGTATGTATGTATGTCTGTCTGTCTGTCGGATATATGTATGTATGTATGTTTGTCGGTCGGTCGGTCGGTCGGTCGGTCGGATATATGTATGTATGTATGTCTGTCTGTCTGTCTGTCGGATATATGTATGTATGTATGTCTGTCGGTCGGGTCGGATATATGTATGTATGTCTGTCGGTCGGTCGGATATATGGGCGTATGTATGTCGTCGTCGGTCGGATATATGTATGTATGTCTGTCGTCGGTCGGATATATGTATGTATGTTCGTCTGTCGGTCGGATATATGTATGTATGTATGTCTGTTGGTCGGATATATGTCTGTTCGTCGGTCGGTCGGTCGGTCGGATATGTATGTATGTTCGTCTGTCGGTCGGTCGGATATATGTATGTATGTATGTCTGTCGGTCGGTCGGATATATGTATGTATGTATGTCTGTCTGTCTGTCGGATATATGTATGTATGTATGTTTGTCGGTCGGTCGGTCGGTCGGTCGGTGTCGGATATATGTATGTCTGTAATGTCTGTCGTCTGTCTGTCTGTCTGTCTGTCGGATATATGTATGTATGTGGCGTTCGTCGGTCGGTCGGATATATGTATGTATGTCTGTCTGTCGGTCGGATCGGATGTATGTATGTATGTCTGTCGGTCGGATATATGTGGCGTGCGTTCGTCGGTCGGTCGGATATATGTATGTATGTATGTTCGTTCGTCTGTCGGATATATGTATGTATGTATGTCGGTCGGTCGGATATATGTATGTATGTATGTTTGTCGGTCGGTCGGATATATGTATGTATGTATGTCTGTCTGTCTGTCGGTCGGATATATGTATGTATGTATGTCTGTTGGTCGGATATATGTCTGTCTGTCTGTCTGTCGGTCGGATATATGTATGTATGTCTGTCGGTCGGTCAGATATATGTATGTATTTGTGTCTGTCTGTCGGTCGGATATATGTATGTATGTATGTCTGTCGGTCGGATATATGTATGTATGTCTGTCGGTCGGTCGGATATATGTATGTATGTATGTCTGTCGGTCGGTCGGATATATGTATGTATGTATGTTCGTCGGTCGTCAGATATATGTACAGTATGTTCGTCTGTCGGTCGGTCGGTCGGATATATGTATGTATGTATGTCTGTCGGTCGGTCGGATATATGTATGTATTTGTGTCTGTCTGTCGGTCGGATATATGTATGTATGTATGTCTGTCGGTCGGATATATGTATGTATGTATGTCGGTCGGTCGGTCGGATATATGTATATATGTATGTTTGTCGGTCGGTCGGATATATGTATGTATGTCTGTCTGTCGGTCGGATATATGTATGTATGTATGTCTGTTGGTCGGATATATGTCTGTCTGTCTGTCTGTCGGTCGGATATATGTATGTATGTCTGTCGGTCGGTCGGATATATGTATGTATTTGTGTCTGTCTGTCGGTCGGATATATGTATGTATGTATGTCTGTCGGTCGGATATATGTATGTATGTATGTCGGTCGGTCGGTCGGATATATGTATGTATGTATGTCTGTCGGTCGGTCGGATATATGTATGTATGTCTGTCTGTCGGTCGGATATATGTATGTATGTCTGTCGGTCGGTCGGATATATGTATGTATGTCTGTCGGTCGGTCGGATATATGTATGTATTTGTGTCTGTCTGTCGGTCGGATATATGTATGTATGTATGTCTGTCGGTCGGATATATGTATGTATGTATGTCGGTCGGTCGGTCGGATATATGTATGTATGCATGTCTGTCGGTCGGTCGGATATATGTATGTATGTATGTCTGTCGGTCGGTCGGATATATGTATGTATGTCTGTCTGTCGGTCGGATATATGTATGTATGTATGTCTGTTGGTCGGATATATGTCTGTCTGTCGGTCGGTCGGTCGGTCGGATATATGTATGTATGTCTGTCTGTCGGTCGGTCGGATATATGTATGTATGTATGTCTGTCGGTCGGTCGGATATATGTATGTATGTATGTCTGTCTGTCTGTCGGATATATGTATGTATGTATGTTTGTCGGTCGGTCGGTCGGTCGGTCGGTCGGTCGGTCGGATATATGTATGTATGTATGTCTGTCTGTCTGTCGGATATATGTGGCGTATGTATGTCTGTCGGTCGTCGGATATATGTATGTATGTATGTCTGTCGGTCGGTCGGATAGATATGTATGTATGTATGTATGTCGGTCGGATATATGTGTGGCGTATGTCTGTCGTCGGTCGGATATATGTATGTATGTATGTCTGTCTGTCTGTCGATATATGTATGTATGTGGCGTCGGTCGGTCGGATATATGTATGTATGTATGTCTGTCGGTCGGTCGGATATATGTATGTATGTATGTCGTTCGTCTGTCGGTCGGATATATGTATGTATGTATGTCTGTTGGTCGGATATATGTATGTATGTCTGTCTGTCGGTCGGATATATGTATGTATGTATGTCGGTCGGGTCGGATATATGTATGTATTTATGTCTGTCTGTCGGTCGGATATATGTATGTATGTATGTTCGTCGGTCGGATATATGTATGTATGTATGTCTGTCGGTCGGTCGGATATATGTATGTATGTATGTCTGTCGGTCGGTCGGATATATGTATGTATGTCTGTCTGTCGGTCGGATATATGTATGTATGTGCGTGTCTGTCGGTCGGATATATGTATGTATGTATGTCGGTCGGTCGGTCGGATATATGTATGTATGTATGTTGGTCGGTCGGTCGGATATATGTATGTATGTCTGTCTGTCGGTCGGATATATGTATGTATGTATGTATGTCGGTCGGTCGGATATATGTATGTATGTCTGTCGGTCGTCGGATATATGTATGTATGGCGTCGTCGGTCGGTCGGATATATGTATGTATGTATGTCTGTCTGTCGGTCGGATATATGTATGTATGTATGTCTGTCGGTCGGATATATGTATGTATGTATGTATGTCGGTCGGTCGGTCGGATATATGTATGTATGTATGTCTGTCGGTCGGTCGGATATATGTATGTATGTATGTCTGTCGGTCGGTCGGATATATGTATGTATGTCTGTCTGTCGGTCGGATATATGTATGTATGTCTGTTGGTCGGATATATGTCTGTCTGTCGGTCGGTCGGTCGGTCGGTCGGATATATGTATGTATGTATGTCTGTCGGTTGGTCGGATATATGTATGTATGTATGTCTGTCGGTCGGTCGGATATATGTATGTATGTATGTCTGTCGTTCGGTCGGATATATGTATGTATGTATGTTTGTCGGTCGGTCGGTCGGTCGGATCGGATATGTATGTATGTATGTCGTCTGTCTGTCCGTCTGTCTGTCGGATATATGTATGTATGTATGTCTGGTCGGTCGGTCGGATATATGTATGTATGTATGTTCGTCGGTCGGATATATGTATGTATGTATGTCTGTCGGTCGGATATATGTATGGCGTATGTCTGTCTGTCGGTCGGATATATGTATGTATGTATGTCTGTCTGTCGGTCGGATATATGTATGTATGTATGTCTGTCGGTCGGATATATGTATGTATGTATGTCTGTCGGTCGGATATATGTATGTGTATGTCGTATGTCTGTCGGTCGGATATATGTATGTATGTATGTCTGTCGGTCGGTCGGATATATGTATGTATGTCTGTCTGTCGGTCGGATATATATGTATGTATGTATGGCTCGTCGGTCGGATATATGTATGTATGTCTCGTCGGTCGGTCGGATATATATGTATGTATGTCTGTCGGTCGGTCGGATATATGTATGTATTTGTGTCTGTCTGTCGGTCGGATATATGTATGTATGTATGTCTGTCGGTCGGATATATGTATGTATGTATGTATGTCGGTCGGTCGGTCGGTCGGATATATGTATGTATGTCGTGTCTGTCTGTCGGTCGGATATATGTATGTATGTATGTCTGTCTGTCGGATATATGTATGTATGTATGTCGGTCGGTCGGTCGGTCGGATATATGTATGTATGTATGTCTGTCTGTCGGTCGGATATATGTATGTATGTATGTCTGTCTGTCGGATATATGTATGTATGTATGTCGGTCGGTCGGTCGGTCGGATATATGTATGTATGTATGTTTGTCGGTCGGTCGGATATATGTATGTATGTATGTCTGTCTGTCGGATATATGTATGTATGTATGTCGGTCGTCGGTCGGATATATGTATGTATGTATGTCTGTCGGTCGGTCGGATATATGTATGTATGTATGTCTGTCGGTCGGTCGGATATATGTATGTATGTCTGTCGGTCGGTCGGATATATGTATGTATGTGTGTCTGTCTGTCGGTCGGATATATGTATGTATGTATGTCTGTCTGTCTGTCGGATATATGTATGTATGTATGTATGTCGGTCGGTCGGTCGGTCGGTCGGATATATGTATGTATGTATGTCTGTCGGTCGGTCGGATATATGTATGTATGTATGTCTGTCGGTCGGTCGGATATATGTATGTATGTCGGTCGGTCGGTCAGGTAGGCAGACAGTTAGATAGATATTGTCCTTCCAAAGTGAAGGGGTGGTGGTGGGCATAGATAGATAGACAGATAGGTGTGTGTGTAGGTAGGTAGGTATGTAGGCAGGTAGGCAGACAGACAGATAATGTCCTTCCAAATGAAGGGGTGGTGGTGGGCGTAGATAGATAGATAGATAGATAGATAGATAGATAGATAGATAGATAGATAGATAGATAGATAGATAGATAGATAGATAGATAGATAGATAGATAGATAGATAGATAGATAGATAGATAGGTGTGTAGGCAGGTAGGCAGACAGATAGATATTGTCCCTCCAAAGTGAAGGGGTGGTGGTGGGCATAGATAGATAGATAGATAGGTGTGTAGGTAGGCAGGTGTGTAGGCAGGTAGGTGTGTAGGCAAGTAGGCAGACAGATAGATAGATATTGTCCTTCCAAAGTGAAGGTGGTGGTGGGCATAGATAGATAGATAGATAGATAGATAGATAGATAGATAGATAGATAGATAGATAGATAGATAGATAGATAGATAGATAGATAGATAGATAGATAGATAGATAGATAGATAGGTGTGTAGGCAGGTAGGCAGACAGATAGATATTGTCCCTCCAAAGTGAAGGGGTGGTGGTGGGTGTAGATAGATAGACAGATAGGTGTGTAGGTAGGTAGGCAAGCAGATAGATAGATATTGTCCTTCCAAAATGAAGGGGTGGTGGTGGGGTGTAGATAGACAGATAAACAGGCAGAGAGATAGATAGCCTCCACTCTATCGCATCGCAAGCTGTGGAGCTTCCAGGTGGTCCTTCTCATGGTGGACACAGCATCTCATTCGCTGCATCAGAGGGTGGGCTAGAGTCCTCCAGAGATGAAGATTCAGCTGCGTTATTCCTTTCGGGAGAGTAATGTTGTTCGAGTCTAACCCAGAGCTGACGGCCATGCTTTCCTGGAGAACTCTTCACCATGTCCCGAACACTCAAGGTTGGATTTCATATATTGTCATATATATGTAATATAGATATGTATATGTATATGTATATATGTCTGTTAGTTGGTCGGATATATGTCTGTCTGTCGGTCGGTCGGTCAGATATATGTATGTCTGTCGGTCGGTCGGTCAGATATATGTATGTATGTCTGTCTGTCTGTCGGTCGGATATATGTATGTATGTATGTCTGTCGGTCTGTCGGATATATGTATGTATGTCTGTCGGTCGGTCGGTCGGATATATGTATGTATGTCTGTCGGTCTGTCGGATATATGTATGTATGTCTGTCTGTCGGTCGGTCGGATGTATGTATGTATGTCTGTCGGTCGGTCGGTCGGATATATGTATGTATGTATGTCTGTCGGTCGGTCGGATATATGTATGTATGTCGGTCGGTCGGTCGTCGTCGGATATATGTATATGTATGTATGTCTGTCTGTCTGTCTGTCGGATATATGTATGTATGTATGTCTGTCGGTCGGTCGGATATATGTATGTATGTATGTCTGTCGGTCGGATATATGTATGTATGTATGTCTGTCGGATATATGTATGTATGTATTTCTGTCTGTCGGTCGGTCGGATATATGTATGTATGTATGTCTGTCGGATATATATATGTATGTATGTTTGTCGGTCGGTCGGATGTATGTATGTATGTCTGTCTGTCTGTCGGTCGGATATATGTATGTATGTATGTCTGTCGGTCGGATATATGTATGTATGTATGTATGTATGTCTGTCGGTCGGATATATGTATGTATGTATGTATGTCTGTCGGTCGGTCGGTCGGATATATGTATGTATGTATGTCTGTCTGTCTGTCTGTCGGATATATGTATGTATGTATGTATGTCTGTCGGTCGGTCGGATATATGTATGTCTGTCTGTCGGTCGGCTATATGTATGTATGTATGTCTGTCTGTCGGATATGTGTATGTATGTATGTCTGTCGGTCGGTCGGTTATATGTATATATTTATGTATGTCTGTCAGTCGGTCGGTCGGATATATTTATATATGTATGTCTGTCGGTCGGTCGGTCGGATATATGTATGTATGTATGTCTGTCGGATATATGTATGTATGTATGTCTGTCGGTCTGTCGGATATATGTATGTATGTCTGTCTGTCGGTCGGTCGGATATATGTATGTATGTCTGTCGGTCTGTCGGATATATGTATGTATGTCTGTCTGTCGGTCGGTCGGATGTATGTATGTATGTCTGTCGGTCGGTCGGATATATGTATGTATGTATGTTTGTCGGTCGGTCGGATATATATGTATGTATGTCGGTCGGTCGGTCGGATATATGTATGTATGTCGTCGTCGGTCGGTCGGTCGGATATATGTATGTATGTATGTCTGTCTGTCTGTCTGTCTGTCGGATATATGTATGTATGTATGTCTGTCGGTCGGTCGGATATATGTATGTATGTCTGTCTGTCGGTCGGATATATGTATGTATGTATGTCTGTCGGTCGGATATATGTATGTATGTATTTCTGTCGGTCGGTCGGATATATGTATGTATGTATGTCTGTCGGATATATATATGTATGTATGTCTGTCGGTCGGTCGGATATATGTATGTATGTATGTCTGTCTGTCGGTCGGATATATGTATGTATGTATGTATGTCGGTCGGATATATGTATGTATGTATGTATGTGTCGGTCGGTCGGATATATGTATGTATGTATGTATGTCTGTCGGTCGGTCGGTCGGATATATGTATGTATGTATGTCTGTCTGTCTGTCTGTCGGATATATGTATGTATGTATGTCTGTCGGTCGGTCGGATATATATGTATGTATGTTCGTTCGTCGGTCGGATATATGTATGTATGTATGTCTGTCTGTCGGATATATGTATGTATGTATGTCTGTCGGTCGGTCGGTTATATGTATATATTTATGTATGTCTGTCAGTCGGTCGGTCGGATATATTTATATATGTATGTCTGTCGGTCGGTCGGTCGGATATATGTATGTATGTATGTCTGTCGGATATATGTATGTATGTATGTCTGTCTGTCTGTCGGTCGGATATATGTATGTATGTCGGTCGGTCGGTCGGTCGGTCGGATATATGTATGTATGTATGTTTGTCGGTCGGTCGGATATATGTATGTATGTATGTCGGTCGGTCGGTCGGATATATGTATGTATGTATGTCTGTCGGTCGGTCGGATATATGTATGTATGTATGTCTGTCGTCGGTCGGTCGGTCGGATATATGTATGTATGTCTGTCTGTCGGTCGGTATATGTATGTATGTATGTCTGTTGGTCGGATATATGTATGTATGTCTGTCGGTCGGTCGGATATATGTATGTATGTATGTCTGTCGGTCGGTCGGATATATGTATGTATGTATGTCTGTCTGTCTGTCGGAAATATGTATGTATGTATGTTTGTCGGTCGGTCGGTCGGTCGGATATATGTATGTATGTATGTCTGTCTGTCTGTCGGTCGGATATATGTATGTATGTCTGTCTGTCGGTCGGATATATGTATGTATGTATGTCTGTCTGTCTGTCGGATATATGTATGTATGTATGTCGGTCGGTCGGTCGGATATATGTATGTATGTATGTTTGTCGGTCGGTCGGATATATGTATGTATGTATGTCTGTCTGTCTGTCTGTCTGTCGGATATATGTATGTATGTATGTCTGTCTGTCGGTCGGATATATGTATGTATGTATGTCTGTCGGTCGGTTATATATATGTATGTATGTCTGTCGGTCGGTCGGATATATGTATGTATGTATGTCTGTCGGTCGGTCGGATATATGTATGTATTTGTGTCTGTCTGTCGGTCGGATATATGTATGTATGTATGTCTGTCGGTCGTCGGTCGGATATATGTATGTATGTATGTCGGTCGGTCGTCGGTCGGATATATGTATGTATGTATGTCTGTCGGTCGGTCAGATATATGTATGTATGTGTGTCTGTCTGTCGGTCGGATATATGTATGTATGTATGTCTGTCTGTCGGATATATGTATGTATGTATGTCGGTCGGTCGGTCGGTCGGATATATGTATGTATGTATGTCTGTCGGTCGGTCGGATATATGTATGTATGTATGTCGGTCGGTCGGTCAGGTAGGCAGACAGTTAGATAGATATTGTCCTTCCAAAGTGAAGGGGTGGTGGTGGGCATAGATAGATAGACAGATAGGTGTGTGTGTAGGTAGGTAGGTATGTAGGCAGGTAGGTGTGTTGGCAGGTAGGCAGACAGACAGATAATGTCCTTCCAAATGAAGGGGTGGTGGTGGGCGTAGATAGATAGATAGATAGATAGATAGATAGATAGATAGATAGATAGATAGATAGATAGATAGATAGATAGATAGATAGATAGATAGATAGATAGATAGATAGGTGTGTAGGTAGGCAGGTGTGTAGGCAGGTAGGTGTGTAGGCAAGTAGGCAGACAGATAGATAGATATTGTCCTTCCAAAGTGAAGGGGTGGTGGTGGGCATAGATAGATAGATAGATAGATAGATAGATAGATAGATAGATAGATAGATAGATAGATAGATAGATAGATAGATAGATAGATAGATAGATAGATAGATAGATAGATAGATAGATAGATAGATAGATAGATAGATAGGTGTGTAGGCAGGTAGGCAGACAGATAGATATTGTCCCTCCAAAGTGAAGGGGTGCTGGTGGGTGTAGATAGATAGACAGATAGGTGTGTAGGCAGGTAGGCAGATAGATAGATATTGTCCTTCCAAAATGAAGGGGTGGTGGTGGGTGTAGATAGACAGATAAACAGGCAGAGAGATAGATAGCCCCCCCCACTCTATCGCATCGCAAGCTGTGGAGCTTCCAGGTGGTCCTTCTCATGGTGGACACAGCATCTCATTCGCTGCATCAGAGGGTGGGCTAGAGTCCTCCAGAGATGAAGATCTGAAGGCGCACCCCTTTCGGGAGAGTAATGTTGTTCGAGTCTAACCCAGAGCTGACGGCCATGCTTTCCTGGAGAACTCTTCACCATGTCCCGAACACTCAAGGTTGGATTTCATATATTGTCATATATATGTAATATAGATATGTATATGTATATGTATATATGTCTGTTAGTTGGTCGGATATATGTCTGTCTGTCGTCGGTCGGTCGTCAGATATATGTATGTCTGTCGGTCGGTCGGTCAGATATATGTATGTATGTCTGTCTGTCTGTCTGTCGGTCGGTCGGATATATGTATGTATGTATGTCTGTCGGTCTGTCGGATATATGTATGTATGTCTGTCTGTCGGTCGGTCGGATATATGTATGTATGTCTGTCGGTTCGTCGGATATATGTATGTATGTCTGTCTGTCGGTCGGTCGGTATGTGGATGTATGTATGTATGTCTGTCGGTCGGTCGGATATATGTATGTATGTATGTCTGTCGGTCGGTCGGATATATGTATGTCGGTCGGTCGGTCGGATATATGTATGTATGTCTGTCGGTCGGTCGGTCGGATATATGTATGTATGTATGTCTGTCTGTCGGATATATGTATGTATGTATGTCTGTCGGTCGGTCGGATATATGTATGTATGTCTGTCTGTCGGTCGGATATATGTATGTATGTATTATGTCGGTCGGTCGGATATATGTATGTATGTATTTATGTCGGTCGGTCGGATATATATATGTATGTATGTCGTCGGTCGGTCGGATATATGTATGTATGTATGTCTGTCTGTCGGTCGGATATATGTATGTATGTATGTCTGTCGGTCGGATATATGTATGTATGTATGTATGTCTGTCGGTCGGTCGGTCGGATATATGTATGTATGTATGTCTGTCGGTCGGTCGGATATATGTATGTATGTCTGTCGGTCGGCTATATGTATGTATGTATGTCTGTCTGTCGGATATGTGTATGTATGTATGTATGTCTGTCGGTCGGTCGGTTATATGTATATATTTATGTATGTCTGTCAGTCGGTCGGTCGGATATATTTATATATGTATGTCTGTCGGTCGGTCGGATATATGTATGTATGTATGTCGGTCGGTCGGTCAGGTAGGCAGACAGTTAGATAGATATTGTCCTTCCAAAGTGAAGGTGGGTGGTGATAGATAGATAGATAGATAGATAGATAGATAGATAGATAGATAGATAGATAGAGAGATAGAGAGATAGAGAGTAGGCAGGTAGGTGTGGCTAATTCACCACAGATTTAATCTATTAAAATAATTAGATCTGGGAATTAGTTTTGCTTTTAGCTATTTGTTTAAATTATTTTTTGTCTTTTTGGTAACCTAGGTGTGGCCTGTGTCCCACCCACCCACCTTACAGGCCACACCCTAGTCCTAACTCCAAGTGTTGGCTTGGGGTGAACTGCCAGCTTTACTAAAATATCCAACGGCTTTATGGGGGGCACAAAGCTGGGCAGTCCCGCCCAGAGTTCTGCACCAGAGCTAGGAACCAATACGATTAAAAGGCCATTTCACCACAGATTTCATATTTCAATATTTAAATACTTCACCTGTAAGCACTAAGCTCCGTGCGATCAAGTGTCAGTGGCTGCCATGGCAGGTCAGACTAACAACCTCCCCATAGCTTACCTTGTACGGCTGATGCACGGCATTCTTTTGAATAGATTCGAAAATTATGTTGGCGTTAGTGGAACTGCATTAGCATGGCTTAAATTATACTTATCTGGCCGTTATCAGTTTGTAGCAGTAAATGAAGAGATGTCACACCGATTACAAGTTCAGTATGGAGTACCGCAGGGCTCAGTGCTAGGACCGTTGCTCTTCACCCTGTACATGCTACCACTGGGAGATATCATTAGGAAGCATGGCATTAGTTTTCACTGTTATGCTGATGATACTCCGCTCTATATTTCTTCACGCCCTGACGAAACTTACCAATTCACAAGATTAACGGAATGCATAGCTGATATAAAACATTGATGTCTAGTAATTTCCTGCAACCTAATTCAGAAAAAATTAATTTTTAATTATTGGACAAAAAACTCTGCAAGTAGTAACCTAGAATACTGTCTAACACTCGATGGCTGCTCTGTCAAGTCCTCGTCGCCAGTTAGGAACCTGGGTGTGCTCTTTGATACCAATCTTTCATTTGAAAGCCACGTTTCTAACATCTGTAAAACTGCATTCTACCATCTTAAAAATATATCTAAATTACGGCACATCCTTTCAATGCAAAATGCTGAACAGTTAATTCATGCTCATGACCTCAAGGCTAGATTACTGTAATGCTTTACTGGGTGGTTACCCTGCTCGCTTAATAAACAAACTCCAGCTGGTCCAAAACGCAGCAGCTCGAGCTCTTACTAGAACAAGGAAGTATGACCATATTAGCCCGGTTTTGTCAACACTGCACTGGCTCCCTATTAAACATCGATACATTTTAAAATCTTGCTTATTACTTACAAAGCACTAAATGGTTTAGCTCCCAGTACTTGACCAAACTCTTAATGCATTATACCCCATCACGCCTATTGCGGTCTCAAAACTCTGGCCAGTTGATAATACCTAGATTATCAAAATCAACTGCAGGCGGTCGATCCTTTCCTATTTAGCGCCTAAACTCTGGAACAGTCTTCCTAGAATTGTTCGGGAAGCAGACACACTCTGTCAGTTTAAATCTAGACTAAAAACGCATCTCTTTACTATGGCTTACACATAAAACATTATCAATTTCTATTATTCAAATCGGTAAATGATTGTTAGGCTGCATTAACTAGGTCAGCCGGAACCGGGAACACTTCCCATAACACCTGGGAACACTTATGTTATGGGAACACTTCCCATAACACCTGATGTACTCGTTACATCATAAGAAGAATGGCATCTACGCTAATGTTAGCGTAACCAATGCATCCCTGAAATGTCTGCAGAGAGCATGTCAAATAAACTCCCCTCCATAAATGCTGCATCGACACGACATCCTCATTAAACCCGTCTTTGGCATGACGACTCCAATCTTTCGAATAATCTTACGAATATCTATTTACCTAATATGAATTAAGACCTGCTATGTTGCCAGAATTATATTCATACACTGTTTGTTCGTCGGCCAGAGGAGAACTGGCACCCGACTGAGCCTGGTTTCTCCCAAGGTTTTTTCTCCATTCTGACCCTGAAGGAGTTTTTTTCCTTGCCACCGCTGCTCTGGCTTTTGGCTTGCTCAGTTGGGGACACCTAAATTTCATCTATATTACAGATCTGTCCGCATTGACACTATATGATACTTGAAATTAGCTGGATAACATCACCGTTTCACCAGAACGGCTGTACAAATTCTGTTGCATTATTTTCCTGTTAACAATGTGAAGCTGCTTTGAAACAATTGGACTTGTTGGGTCTTGCAGGAACAGCAGTGACTGACCTTCCCTGCTGGGAGCCCTGACTCCAACTCCAATTTAGGAGTGATCCAGTGAGCTCAGGCAGGCGCTGGAAGGGCCAGCATCCCTGGCGTGTTGGTAGGGATCCCAATTCGTCGGTCAGTTCCCACGTACGTCGAACGTGACCGACTGAAAGGGAACATCTCGGTTACGTATGTAACCCTCGTTTCCTGAAGGAGGGAACGGAGACGTACGTCCCGTCGCCAGGTGCTGTGCTTCAGCTGAAGGAGAACAGGGAACACTTCCCATAACACCTGATGTACTCGTTACATCATAAGAAGAATGGCATCTACGCTAATGTTAGTCTCTCTGTTTATCCCGAGGTTTACTGCAGTCAGCCGGATTCCGGGCCGAATCCAGATCAGATGGTGGACCAGTGCCTGGACATGACCAACGCATCCCTGAAATGTCTGCAGAGAGCATGTCAAATAAACTCCCCATAAATGCTGCATCGACACGACATCGATCTTAAAAAAAAAACGAATCCATAAAAACATAAAACATAAAAACTATCTTGGCTGCTCAGTTGAAAAAAGCGATATGTGGTATTTCCGCTCAGATTTATATTCGCTGCGGGCGGAGCGGGACCGCATGCCAATGATTATTAGCTCGTTTGTAAACACTCAAGTAGATTGGTCTCCGAAAATAGATCCCAATTCGTCAGTCACTTCTGACGTATGTCTCCGTTTCCTCCTTCAGGAAACGAGGGTTATATACGTAACCGAGATGTTTTCTTCCATTCCATATAGTAATCTGTTTCATTTTTCGTTTTCGTAAGGTGCAATGATGGGAATATGCGTACCAATGCATCCAACCACATTAGAAATCCTAACGGAAATTCTAATTATTAGGTTTCTTCCAGAGGTTGCAAAAATATATCAAGTGAACATCATTTAAACTGATTTCTACACCACTGACCTGCAATCCTGTGAAACTCCTCTTTGAGGCTCTCATGGGTTTGTGCCCAGGAAACCACACAAACATATTCAGAAAGAGCTCAATGTAAATCAATGTGCATTTTCTAGGCCTACATAAGAAAAATTACAGAAGTATTTAGTCTCGTTTCCTGAAAAAAATAACGCACCATGTCACAAAGCTCAAATTATTTCAAATTGGGTTCTTGAACATGACAATGAGTTCACTGTACTAAAATGGCCCCCACAGTCACCAGATCTCAACCCAATAGAGCATCTTTGGGATGTGGTGGAACGGGAGCTTCGTGCCCTGGATGTGCATCCCACAAATCTCCATCAACTGCAAGATGCTATCCTATCAGTATGGGCCAACATTTCTAAAGAATGCTTTCAGCACCTTGTTGAATCAGTGCCGCGTAGAATTAAGGCAGTTCTGAAGGTGAAAGGGGGTCAAACACAGTATTAGTATGGTGTTCCTAATAATCCTTTAGTGTATGTCTTACCTTTCAAGCAACGTGGAAGCAAAATGGCTAAACATAAAAGAAACTTTTGCAGCCTTGTCACAGGTCAAGGTGTGACACCGGTTCGCCTCTGTTGTTTGTCTTGTCCTGTCATTTTCCTGCAGCTCGTGATTGGAGCTACCTGGGGCATGTTCAAAGCTCAAACCGGTGCGCAACGTTTTGCTACGGTTTCCAGTTGAATGTCATGTTTCCTGGAAACGGTGTGCAACGGGTTTGTGTTTTCTCTCGTTTGGTGGGTGTGTCATATGTCAGCCCAATCAGCAGCAACATGTATATAAACCGTGCGGTGTTAAAGAGACAGCTCGTACAATGGGTCCATAAAAATACTATATATATTTATATATTTTGTTATTGTATTGTGGAGTGACACTTTCATAAACTTTTCTATATTCCTCTGATTATATAATGGTAAATATTACAATATCATAGCGCAACAGTTATCGGCAATAATAAGTCTAATAGCCTACTCACAATAAAAAGAATAAAGTCATATAGATCATAACACAGTGTCGGAGGTGAGAAGTGGATTATCCTTCACCTGAAGTGTTTGTCTTTTCATCCTGAAATGCGAGGCAAATGTTGATCACAATAATTAGGAACCACAGTTTCCACAAATTCCTTCACTCGATTGGGATGTTCTCTTTATTCTGGACGGCAAGAGCAGTGACTAACATTGAGCGTATTTTGCAGTATTAAACATGCATTTATACCGATTTCATCAGGCAGCACCGTTTCTGTTTAAAAAAAACGTTTTGCAATGTTTTGTCTGGGCTGTATATAATATAACAATGCACAATCACAGTGAAGCCGATTGCGTTAAGTGTTTGCCGTATCTGAGAGAAATGTAGCAGCGTGTTGATCTGTCATTGCGAAAGCCAGTTGATTACACACCGGGCCGGCCCAAGCCCTTATGGGGCCCTAAGCAGTTTAAAACGTTGAGCCCAGCTGTAACAGCTTTTATTAACAGTTCTCTAGCGAATGGAATTGTTCCTGCTAGTTTTAAACATGCTGTAGTTCACCCTCTGCTTAAGAAACCCCATCTTGACCCATCTACCCTCAACAATTTTAGACCTCTATCCAAGTTGCCTCTTATTTCTAAGATCTTAGAGAAAGTCGTGCATTGTCAGTTGAATCCCTACATCAGTATATCCAATATTTCTGATACTTTTCAGTCTGGTTTTAGATCAATGCACAGTACGGAAACTGCTTTGTTGAAGGTCAGCAATGACCTTTTGCAAATCCTCGATACCGGTTCACACGCAGTGCTTGTCTTGTTGGACTTAATTAAATTAAAGCAAAAGTGAAATTTTACATAAGTGACCTTCTGATTCCTTACACTCCCCAAAGAACTCTTAGCTCTTGTGATCAGCTTCTTTTATCTGTCCCACGGTTTGGCTGTAAAACTAAAGGTGGTCGGGCCTTCTCTGCTGCAGCACCTAAACTCTGGAATAGTCTGCCCTTCAGTGTGAGGTCTGCTCCTTCATTAGCCAGCTTTAAATCGCCTCTTAAATCTCATCTGTTCTCTGGCTTTTGATTAGATCGATATTGGTAAATGTTTATATGTTTTATTATTTGGATTGTATTGGGTCTAATGTGTTTATATTTTGTATCTGCCTTGTTTCTTTTATGCTTTCTTTTTATATGCACATTGTCTTACTGTACAGCACTTTGGCTAACTCATAGAAATAAAATTTGACTTGACTTGAATCTGTATGTGTGACCCTTTGAATAAAAGTATCATTTGTTTGTTGAATGCACAGCCTTGCAAAGTATACTTCTTTGACTCTGACTCGTACACTTACACAGGCGTTTGACACATGCGCAGTTTTGAGCAATCTCTCGCCACGAGTTACAACCCATGTAAAAATCTTTGTATTCTTCTTTAATGCTCGAGTTGTAAAATGAGGGTACTTTCTAAGCTCTTGGCACAATCTCTCGTCTGTATAGGCCTCCATTGTCGCTGTAGCTTGCATGCGTTCCGGTCTGTTCTGTTTATGCAGTTTTTCTTCGACTACCTTGTGAATCGACGCCCCAGGGCACGGTTGCCACATTGTGGATAAACTAATGAGGGTCCAACGGGCTAAAGGCTCCACGGGTAAAAGGCTCCTTTGAGTTTATTTTCCTCTAAACCACTAGATGGCACAAAAACTTCCCTCAGCACTTTCCAAAACATCCGCTTTTCAAGATCCATGTGGAAATGTGTCTGATCTTTGACACGATCACGGACAGAAGCTCAAAGTGGATTCTGCGCTCATTTGATCTAATATTAGATGTTTTTAAAATGTTGTAGATTTAAGTAGCAAATAAGAATCACTAAAATGATTGAATATATTTTGAAACAAAGGTCTTGTTAATGTTTGTCAGTTTTGTTCAAGGTCATTAAAGCAACAGTTTTTCAATAACGGAAGAATATGTAAAAGTCTGGTATTTGGGGCAAAAGGCACAATAATTAACATGATAATAAACAGCGGCTGACTTTAACATTTGTTGACATGACATGGTCAGATTCAGATTGTAAGTATCATATATTAAGTTGGGCGTCCACCTTAGAGATAATCACCATATTTATAATGAAACCATCAGATTTAAAAATGTCATATTAATCATATCATATAATAAAATATAATTTATTGCTACTACTGTAAATCTATATTAAATTATTATTCAATGCTTTAAGAATCTTTACTTTTTTAAATGATTTTGTTTCTATATTTTTCAGATATATTTCTATATTAACATATTTTAATGACAGCATATTTATTGATCAAAAAGGAATTCTTTTATTCATCAAAATAAACAGAAAATAGTTTTACAAGTGAACAAGTATTAACTTAGACATTATTAAAAACATTATTTTAGCGAAAGTATTTGTATCAATACTGTGTGCCTTTTGCCCGTGTGTGGGGTAAATGCCCCCCTCGATACCCCATACAGTTTTAAGATTTTTAAATAAAATAAACCACTTTTAGGATTTATCTTCACACAAAATCTGTTTCTCCATAAATGTTCAATACAAACATAAACACTGCTCAAAGAAATTAAAGGAACACTTTGAAAACACATCAGATCTGATTGGGGAGAAATATCATGCTGGATATCTATACTAATATGGACTGGGTAATGTGTTATGAACCAAAGGATGCCACATTGTTTGATGGAAATGAAAATTATCATCCTACAGAGGACTTCAAAGACATCCCAAAAATCAAAGTGAAAAAATGATGCAGCAGGCTAGTCCATTTTGCTGAAATTTCATGCACCAACTCAAAACGGTAGTCAGTAGTTTGTAAGGCCCCCACATGCTTGTATGCATGCCTGACAATGTCGGGGCATGCTCCTAATGAGACGACGGATGGCGTCCTGGGGTATTTCCTCCCAGATGTGGACCAGGGCAGCTCCTGGACAGTCTGAGGTGCAACCTCACAACGTTGGATGGACTGAAACATAATGTCCCAGAGGTGTTTTATTGGAATTAGGTCAGGCGAGCGTGGTGGCCATTCAATGGTATCCATTCCTTCATCCTCCAGGAACTGCCTGCATACTCTCAGCACACGAGGAATCCAGAACCCACTGCACCAGTATAGGGTCTGACAATGGATCCTAGGATTTCATCCCAATACCTAATGGCAGTCAGGGTGCCATTGTCTAGCCTGTAGAGGTCTGTGGGTCCCTCCATGGAGATGTCTCCCCAGACCATCACTGACCCAGCAACAAACTGGTCATGCTGAACGATATTACAGGCAGCATAACGTTCTCCATAGCTTCTCCAGACCCTTTCTCGTCTGTCACATGTGCTCAGGGTGAACCTGCTCTCATCTGTGAAAAGCACAGGCCGCCAGTGGCAGACCTGCCAATTCTGGTGTTCAATGGCAAATGCCAATTGAGCTCCACGGTGCTGAGCAGTGAGCACAGGGCTCACTAGAGGATGCCGGGCCCTCAGGCCACCCTCATTAAGTCTGTTTCTGATTGTTTGGTCAGAGAAATTCACACCAGTGGCCTGCTGGAGGTCATTTTGTAGTGCTCTGGGAGTGCTCATCCTGTTCCTCTTTGTACAAAGGAGCAGCTACGGTCCTGCTGATGGGTTAAGGCCCTTCTACGGCCCTGTCCAGCTCTCCCAGAGTAACTGCCTGTCTCCTGAAATCTTCTCCATGCTCTTGAGACTGTGCTGGGAGACAAAGCAAACCTTTTGGCAATGCCACATATTGATGTGCCATCCTGGAGGAGTTGGACTGCCTGTGTAACCTCTGTAGGGTCCAGGTATTGCCTCATGCTACCAGTAGTGACACTGACCCTAGCCAAATGCAAAACTAGTGAAAAACATTCAGAAAAGATGAGTAGAGAAAAAATGTCAGTGGCCTCCACCTGTAAAACCATTCCTGTTTTGGGGGTTGTCTCATTGTTGCCCATCTAGTGCACCTGTTGTTAATTTCATTAACATTTCAGCAGCTGAAACTGATTAACAACCCCCTCTGCTACTAAACTGACCAGATCAATCCCCCAGGAGTTTAACTGACTTGATGCTATTCTCTGATTAAAAAGTGTTCCTTTAATTTTTTTGAGCAGTGTATATGGTTCTGTACATCATACACTATAGGAGTAGTGAAAAGCACATCTTTCTTAAGGTGTGCCTTTAGCCCCGTTGTACCCTATTGTAACCGAGGGACTATGGTATGATCACACTTGGTCCGACTACGCCACCGGGCTTTAGTACCCACGGACATAACTAAACAGCAACACAAGTTCTATCGCTAATGAACAGATAACAGAGACGTGACCTTCAAGTACAACACTTTTATTAACAATCAGTATTAAAATCTATGAATAAACAGCACATTTAAACCATCTAAAAAGAGAGGATCACTTTAAGATATCTAGTCATTAAATGAACTATTAAAATCAAAACCCCTAATTCTGCATGTATAGTCAACCAAGCCTGCGGGAAGAGAAGAGGAGAAATCACTAGGCCAAAGACCCACAGCCTCAAAAGCACACACCACACGTGCACACATATACACAAAGCAACAAAACTGAAAAGGTGTAGTGAATACTGCAAGTAACTTTACGCTCTCAATACCCATGCAGTGCTGGAAACCTCACGCCACATGCAGTGGAGGAAAGACCCAGAAGACCCCCGAAGACAACACTCCCACACAGGCTGGTTCCTAGAAAATAGAAATATGGGTTAACCTCTCCTTGAACACATAAACCCTTAGCGGTTGGTACAAACAAAACCTAAGTAACAGAATATATAACAAAAAGAAATAATTTCAAAACAAACAATTTATAATAATCAGCTTAAAACTTATGAGAAACAAGTAAATAAATCATAAGCAAAAACAGCAGAGCCTAGACATCAAAGGTCCATATGCATAGGACTCCACAAAGATCTGTCAAACAGAAAAACTAAAATATAACACTTATCATTCTTCAACAAAATAAATAAACAATATATCAACACATAAAACACTTGTCACGGTGCAAATCTAACAGCGTCGTGACCACTCAAAACACACAATCCTCTAAATGACTCATTACACAGATTATAACAATAAACCTAACCAATACAGACATACCTCTGCCGTAATCCCAGAGTGAACTAGAAACGTGGCACAATAGCGCAGACTAACAACGCTGCGTGATACCGTTTGTTGCTAGCACTGCAAACACGGCATGCCCAACTGATCGTATCCCACCCACACGCTCACAGTCTTGCATCGGGAGGGTTCTCTCTACAATATAAGATGGATCATGAGAAACAAACATCCCTATGCAAGCTCCTACAGCACCTAAGATAATATGCTCCTACCTCGCTATGGCGCTTCAGGGTCACAACACCGGAAGGAGACAGGAAGGAATCAAACGTCAGGAAGTTACGCCACCTGCCGACCTTTGCAGCATTTATAGGGCAAAAATAAACATATGCACCACCCCATACACCATCCTACTTATCCACTTGGTATTTTGCAAATTATCTGCCAATAGGGTAAGAAAAAATATACTCACTATGAAAAGCATTTGTGCAGCATGAATGAATGAATGAAGTATTTAAACACCGCTAATGTTTTAAAAAGGTTAGGTTCACAGAGTAAGTTACCCTGGTAACTGACTCGGAGTATAAGTTACCTCTCTTTCAGAAACGGGCTTGACTTACCCTGCTTTCTCTGGTTTGACATACCACAGATTCTGAAACAGTTGTTTCTCTGTTCAAAGGATACAATGATCCTTTGACCAGTTCCTGTTACAGCAGAAGTAACAAAGCAGTGACTGGGTACATTGTAAATAATGGTGTGAAATATCAGTCTTTAAAGGGATACTCCACCCAAATAATGAAAATACTCTCATTTTTTACTTACCTTTGTGCCATCCCAGACTTTCTTTCTTCACACAAACAAAGATTTTTAAGAAAATAATCCATCTCTGTGAGTCCATATATAAGCAGATTGTAACCCATGTGTGAATGGCAGTTAGTCAAAAGCGATAAATAGCTAATAGTTATCTATTTCACTGGGGTGGATGGAGGTAACAGACAGCAGACAAACGGCCAGTAGTGACCATAGGTATGTATACGTAGATGCCTCATTCGTCCACTCCAGGCACGTCGACGCACCGCCATCTTAGAAAAGCCAACACACGTCAACACTTCAGATGCTGTCATCACTGCGCATAAAAAAAAAAAAAAAACTGCGCAGTCTCTGTAAAACCCGCACGATTTAATTCCTGAAGACATGGGATAACCTTTCACGTGTGAGAATTAGTTGGTTTGTGTTTTAATAGTCTATATGTTTTTAACTCAATATTAAAGTTTTTAACTACAGTTAGGCTACTTTTTAATGTCGTGTTAGCTAACGCTTTGTTCATGTATTGTGTTAGTTTAGCTATTATAATGTTTGCATCTACACAAAAACACGTAACATTTGTTAGTTAATAACAGGATTCGTGGTTCTTGAATTTCAGACAGTATTCGAGGACTGGATAGTATGTGAAAACAATGATTTTTGAGAATTTAAGCTTTCAAATAATACCTAGTTTATGATTGTCAGGGTTATGGACATTTTCGGCCACTAGAGGACCCCATTGCATCTCTTGTTGTTTTTCAGTCACTCATGATGTCAGATTGTTTTCACCTGTGCCTTGTTTCCTGTTTGTGTATTTAAGTCACCCTGGTCTCGAGTACTTTGTTCAGTGTTTCCCGTGTCATGACCAAGTCCAGGTCATTTTCATGCTGTCCCTTTTGGATTTTTCTGAAGAAACTACTTTGTGTACCTGGTATGGTTCCTTTGTTTTATTTCATTTGACATTATTCTTTGAAACTTTGGCAGTTACTCAAAGATTTTTTGGTTAACTTTTTGGAATTCTTTCTGGATTTGCATTGTGAACTTTTGGGATTTACCTTTTGGAACGATTGGCATTTCTCTTTACTTTTTGTACTTTCTAAGAACGTTTTGTATGCCTTATACCTTATTGGAACCTTTTTGAAGTCTTTTTTTTTTTTTTTTTGGAAACCTAGGGTGTGGCCTTTGTCCCTTACAGACCTCCTGATTTACCAAAAAAGATTTAGGACTGGCTGTAAGGACAGGACACACCCTAGTCCTAAACCTTTTTTTGTCTTTAATATAGTCCACTACTTCATGTTGACGCCTACTCAAGCCCCTGTGTTTGTGATGTTTGAGCGTGACGCCCGGAAAGACCGTTTGCAAGGTTGCTTTATTTTTGAAATTCTGCTAGTGCTACTAATGTCGCAGAAACAAAATACTTCACCTGTAAGCACTAAGCTCCGTGTGATCAAGTGTCAGCGGCTGCCACGGCGGGCCAGACTAACAACCTCCCCATAGCTTACCTTGTACGGCTGATGTCTGCTTTAAACAAGTCAGAGTTGGCTGGGTTTTCAATTGAAGATGTTGATAATATCATCATATTCTTTTAGTTCACTTTCAAATGACAAAAGTGTTATGGCATCCTATCATCTTTGTCAAGACATGTTTC
The DNA here is from genome assembly GCA_018749465.1 of Paracanthobrama guichenoti. Classification (NCBI taxonomy): domain Eukaryota; kingdom Metazoa; phylum Chordata; class Actinopteri; order Cypriniformes; family Gobionidae; genus Paracanthobrama; species Paracanthobrama guichenoti. Next base: position 45,114 of record JAGHMJ010006375.1, on the reverse strand, counting down.
TTTCTTAAATGTGTCATAAATGGCAGTTTAGCCATTTTTTTTTATAACAAAAAAAGGGCGCTGTTGGAATCAAACTCCTGCCTGCTTGTCTTGTTCTTGTACAGATGCTCTTGTACTTTCCTCTTGCAGTCCTCGTTGTGTAAATTTGTGTGGCCAAGAAAGCAAAAATCACGATGTGATAACGGTTGAAGAAAAACTAACACATGTGCAAACAGTTTTTAGCGCTTGTGAATGTGATCCAAATACGCACGCAATGTCGAGAGACGATCTCTAAAGGGATTAGCGAGAGTTCTAAAGTTGATCAATTGTGATGTCACAGGTGCCATGGACACTGAGCGCTGGCTGTACACAGTCCGCCATGTGTATCTCCTTGCTAGAGCATATTAGGGTAAGAAATTGGTTCTTTCTAAAGCCACTAAAGTTATTCAGTCAAGAGCAGTGCGTGATTTTCTGTATTTGATTCTCATTAGCAGAATAGACAGCAGCAGGTACTGTACATTGCTGCTGTCGCGTTAATACACAGATCTAATTTACATGCGATTTCTTTCCCAGTTGTTTACATTCACAGACACTATAGACTGTGTTCATGTGAACTTTGTGTGGTTTAACCTTTTGTGTATTGACATTTTAAGGGCAATAAGATGCGAAAGAAAACTTAGTTTAGTACTTATGACATGCGCCTTGAGACAACAGGGGAATATTCCAGAAAGCAAGGTCATCTTACCGTCAAAATTCACTGACCTCTTGGTTGATTAACCCAAACCTTGCTTACTTGAGGTATGCCGTTCCAAAACGTGTGCGGAGTAAGTTCAGCCAATCGGTTAACGGCAAAGAGACGAGTCACCATGGAAACGGACAAGAATCAAGAAGTGGCAGACAAAACATATAGGCATAGCTCCATATTGTTTTAGGCTAATTAAAAAATGTCTACCAACAAGGGACCGTAAAAGAGTAAAAGAGTCCTGCACTCACACATCGTGAAGCAAACCACCAAAATAACCGTAACGTTATGTAGTCGTCGCGTGTAACAGAGCCGGCCCAAGGCATAAGCGAACTAAGCGGCAGCTTAGGGCCCTCTTGGCCACCAGGGGGCCCCCAGAGCACATGAAATGACTTTTTGCTGTATGTTATTTTATGATGATTGGCCTTAAACAATTACTAAATAAACTGCAAAATGTTAATTTTTCTAATGCACGGATTGATTCTGACAGCACTGCACGAGCTCGCGGCGCCATCGGCCGGACACTATTTGCTTGTTAGCCAGGGTTCAAAGTCAAAAGTGGTAACATTACTCCAGTTGCCCGGCAACCTTTTTATGAATGGATGGATTTGAGAATGCGCTATGAATTAGTTTTGCTTTTAGCTATTTTTTAAAATAATTTTGTGTCTTTTTTGGAAACCTAGGGTGTGGTCTGTGTCCCACCCGCCCACCTTACAGGCCACACCCTAGTCCTAACTCCAAGTGTTGACTTGGGGTGAACTGTCAGCATAACTGAAATATCCAAAAGGCGTTATGGGGGCACAAAGCCAGGCAGTCCCACCCAGAGTGCTGCACCAGAGCTAGGAGCAAATACGACAACAATGCCAAATCACCACAGATTTCGTATTTTAAAATAATTACATCTCGGAATTAGTTTTGCTTTTAGCTATTTTTTTAAAATAATTGTTTGTCTTTTTTGGTAACCTAGGGTGTGGCCTGTGTCCCACCCACCCACCTTACAGGCCACACCCTAGTCCTAACTCCAAGTGTTGACTTGGGGTGAACTGCCAGCATAACTGAATTATCCAACGGTGTTATGGGGGCACAAAGCCGGTCAGTCCCGCCCAGAGTGCTGCACCAGAGCTAGGAACCAATACGACAAAAAGGACATTTCACCACAGATTTCATATTTCAATATTTAAATACTTCACCTGTAAGCACTAAGCTCCGTGCGATCAAGTGTCAGTGGCTGCCATGGCGGGTCAGACTAACAACCTCCCCATAGCTTACCTTGTACGGCTGATGCACGGCATTCTTTTGAATAGACTCAAATTATGTTGGCATTAGTGGAACTGCATTGGCATGGCTTAAATTATACTTATCTGACTGTTATCAGTTTGTAGCAGTAAATGAAGAGATGTCACACTGATCACAACTTCAGTATGGAGTACTGCAGGGCTCAGTGCTAGGACCGTTGCTCTTCACCCTGTACATGCTACCACTGGGAGATATCATTAGGAAGCATGGCATTAGTTTTCACTGTTATGCTGATGATACTCAGCTCTATATTTCTTCACGCCCTGACGAAACTTACCAATTCACAAGATTAACGGAATGCATAGCTGATATAAAACATTGGATGTCTAGTAATTTCCTGCAACTTAATTCAGAAAAAACAGAATTTTTAATTATTGGACAAAAACTCTGCAAGTAGTAACCTAGAATACTGTCTAACACTCGATGGCTGCTCTGTCAAGTCCTCGCGTCGTCAGTTAGGAACCTGGGTGTGCTCTGATACCAATCTTTCATTTGAAAGCCACGTTTCTAACATCTGTAAAACTGCATTCTACCATCTTAAAAATATATCTAAATTACGGCACATCCTTTCGATGCAAAATGCTGTGAACTCTGGAACAATCTTCCTAGCATTGTTCGGGAAGCAGACACACTCTGTCAGTTTAAATCTAGACTAAAAACGCATCTCTTTACTATGGCTTACACATAAAACATTATCAATTTCTATTATTCAAATCAGTAAATGATTGTTAGGCTGCATTAACTAGGTCAGCCGGAACCGGGAACACTTCCCATAACACCTGATGTACTCGTTACATCATAAGAAGAATGGCATCTACGCTAATGTTAGTCTCTCTTTTTTTTCTAATTTACCTAATATGAATTAAGACCTGCAATGTTGCCAGAATTATATTCATACACTGTTTGTTCGTCGGCCAGAGGAGAACTGGCCCCGACTGAGCCTGGTTTCTCCCAAGGTTTTTTTCTCCATTCTGACCCTGAAGGAGTTTTGGTTCCTTGCCACCGTTGCCTCTGGCTTTTGGCTTGCTCAGTTGGGGACACCTAAATTTCATCTATATTACCGATCTGTCCGCATTGACACCATATGATACTTGAAATTAGCTGGATAACATCACCATTTCACCAGAACGGCTGCACAAATTCTGTTGCATTATTTTCCTGTTAACAATGTGAAGCTGCTTTGAAACAATTGGACTTGTTGGGTCTTGCAGGAACAGCAGTGACTGACCTTTCTGCCGGGAGCCCTGACTCCCACTCCAACTTAGGAGTGATCCAGTGAGCTCAGGCAGGCGCTGGAAGGGCCAGCATCCCTGGCGTGTTGGTAGGGATCCCAATTTGTCGGTCAGTTCCGACGTACGTTGAACGTGACCGACTGAAAGGGAACATCTCGGTTACGTATGCAACCCTCGTTCCCTGAAGGAGGGAACGGAGACGTACGTCCCATCGCCAGGTGCTGTGCTTCAGCTGAAGGTGAACAGGAAACACTTCCCATAACACCTGATGTACTCGTTACATCATAAGAAGAATGGCATCTACGCTAATGTTAGTCTCTCTGTTTATCCCGAGGTTTACTGCAGTCTGCCGGATTCCGGGCCGTATCCAGATCAGATGGTGGACCAGCGCCTGGACATGACCAATGCATCCCTGAAATGTCTGCAGAGAGCATGTCAAATAAACTCCCCCCCCATAAATGCTGCATCGACACAACATCTATCTTAAAAAAAAACTAATCCATAAAAACATAAAACATAAAAACTACCTTGGCTGCTCAGTTGAAAAAAGCGATATGCGGTATTTCCGCTCAGATTTATACCAGCGTTATGGCGGAGCGGGACCGCATGCCAATGATTATTAGCTCGCTTGTAAACACTCGAAGTAGATTGGTCTCCGAAAATAGATCCCAACCCGTCGCTCACTTCCGACGTATGTCTCCGCTCCCTCCTCCTTCAGGAAACGAGGGTTACATACGTAACCGAGATGTTTTCTTCCATTCCATATAGTAATCTGTTTCATTTTTCGATTTCGTAAGGTGCAATGTTGGGAATATGCGTACCAATGCATCCAACCACATTGGAAATCCTAAAGGAAATTCTAATTATTAGGTTTCTTCCAGAGGTTGCAAAAATATATCAAGTGAACATCATTTAAACTGATTTCTACACCACTGACCTGCAATCCTGTGAAACTCCTCTTTGAGGCTCTCATGGGTTTGTGCCCAGGAAACCACACAAACATATTCAGAAAGAGCTCACGTGAGAGTGAGGCAAACTTTCCTTACCTCTCTGCATACAGCGGCCTTACTAATATGCTCTGAATCCCTGATATTATATAGAAAACTATCATTAAAACATGGCACTGCTCAAATAAATATGCATGTGGATATAGCAAGCAAGCAAAAAAAAAAATCCTCTCCTGACATGAATGTAACTCTGTAATTTCCAGCCAAAATATCTAAAGATTCTTAAATCAATGTGCATTTTCTAGGCCTACATAAGAAAAATTACAGAAGTATTTAGTCTTGTTTCCTGAAAAAAAATTAAAAAAATAAAATAAAAGCAAGTTTAAGTGCATTTTTCTTATTTTGCAAATTATCTGCCAATAGGGTAAGACAAAATACTCACTATGAAAAGCATTTGTGCAGCATGAATGAATGAATGAAGTATTTAAACACCGCTAATGCTTTAAAAAGGTTAGGTTCACAGAGTAAGTTACCCTGGTAACTGACTCGGAGTATAAGTTACCTCTCTTTCAGAAACGGGCTTGACTTACCCTGCTTTCTCTGGTTTGACATACCACAGATTCTGAAACAGTTGTTTCTCTGTTCAAAGGATACAATGATCCTTTGACCAGTTCCTGTTACAGCAGAAGTAACAAAGCAGTGACTGGGTACATTGTAAATAATGGTGTGAAATATCAGTCTTTAAAGGGATACTCCACCCAAATAATGAAAATACTCTAATTTTTTACATACCTTTGTGCCATCCCAGACTTTCTTTCTTCACACAAACAAAGATTTTTAAGAAAATAATCCATCTCTGTGAGTCCATATATAAGCAGATTGTAACCCATGTGTGAATGGCAGTTAGTCAAAAGCGATAAATAGCTAATAGTTATCTATTTCACTGGGGTGGATGGAGGTAAACGCCAGTAGTGACCATAGGTATGTATACGTAGATGCCTCATTCGTCCGCTCCAGGCACATCGACGCACCGCCATCTTAGAAAAGCCAACACATGTCAACACTTCAGATGCTGTCATCACTGCATTAAAAAACAAAAAAAACAAAAAAAGCATCTCTCTGTAAAACCCGACACAATTTAATTCCCGAAGACATGGGATAAACTTTCACATGTGAGAATTAGTTGGTTTGTGTTTTAATAGTCTATATGTTTTAACTCAATATTAAAGTTTTTAACTACAGTTAGGCTACTTTTTAATGTGGTGTTAGCTAACGCTTTGTTCATGTATTGTGTTAGTTTAGCTATTATAATGTTTGCATCTACACAAAAACACGTAACATTTGTTAGTTAATAACAGGATTCGTGGTTCTTGAATTTCAGACAGTATTCGAGGACTGGATAGTATGTGAAAATGATTTTTGAGAATTTAAGCTTTCAAATGATACCTAGTTTATGATGATTAAATATGGTTTGAAATGAATAAAATAATCTTCATCAGTCTATTGCAGATATAGATATTCATACATGCATGCGTAGGCCTATAACTACAGTTGCAGAGACAAAGGCAATGTCAAAGTGTTGACTTGGTGTGAAATGTCAACGTAACTGAAATATACAAAGTCGGTCAGTCCCGCCCAGAGTGCAGCACCTTACAGGCCACACCCTAGTCCTAACTTCAAGTGTTGACTTGGGGTGAACTGTCAGCGTAACTGAAACGTCCAATCGTGTTATGGGGGCACAAAGCCGGTCAATCCCGCCCAGAGTGCTGCACCAGAGCTAGGAACCACTACGACAAAAAGGCCAATTCACCACAGATTTCATCTATTAAAATAATTAGATCTGAGAACTAGTTTTGCTTTTACCTATTTTTCTAAATAATTGTTTGTCTTTTTTGGAAACTTAGGGTGTGGTCTGTGTCCCACCCACCCACCTTACAGGCCACACCCTAGTCCTAACTCCAAGTGTTGACTGTAATCGCGGCAGCGCGACTCCGCCAAGTGACGCGTCAGAGGGAATCACTCAGAGCAGCAACAACCATGTGATCTCTGTCTTGGAGGATGAAGTTCGGAGGGCACTCAAGCGTGTGGACGTCAGGAAAGCTGCTGGGCCGGATGGAACTGCAAAATGTTAATTTTTCTAATGCACGGATTGATTCTGACAGCACTGCACGAGCTCGCGGCGCCATCGGCCGGACACTATTTGCTTGTTAGCCAGGGTTCAAAGTCAAAAGTGGTAACATTACTCCAGTTGCCCGGCAACCTTTTTATGAATGGATGGATTTGAGAATGCGCTATGAATTAGTTTTGCTTTTAGCTATTTTTTAAAATAATTTTGTGTCTTTTTTGGAAACCTAGGGTGTGGTCTGTGTCCCACCCGCCCACCTTACAGGCCACACCCTAGTCCTAACTCCAAGTGTTGACTTGGGGTGAACTGTCAGCATAACTGAAATATCCAAAAGGCGTTATGGGGGCACAAAGCCAGGCAGTCCCGCCCAGAGTGCTGCACCAGAGCTAGGAACCAATACGACAAAAAGGACATTTCACCACAGATTTCATATTTCAATATTTAAATACTTCACCTGTAAGCACTAAGCTCCGTGCGATCAAGTGTCAGTGGCTGCCATATGGTCAGACTAACAACCTCCCATAGCTTACCTTGTACGGCTGATGCACGGCATTCTTTTGAATAGACTCAAATTATGTTGGCATTAGTGGAACTGCATTGGCATGGCTTAAATTATACTTATCTGACTGTTATCAGTTTGTAGCAGTAAATGAAGAGATGTCACACTGATCACAACTTCAGTATGGAGTACTGCAGGGCTCAGTGCTAGGACCGTTGCTCTTCACCCTGTACATGCTACCACTGGGAGATATCATTAGGAAGCATGGCATTAGTTTTCACTGTTATGCTGATGATACTCAGCTCTATATTTCTTCACGCCCTGACGAAACTTACCAATTCACAAGATTAACGGAATGCATAGCTGATATAAAACATTGGATGTCTAGTAATTTCCTGCAACTTAATTCAGAAAAAACAGAATTTTTAATTATTGGACAAAAAAACTCTGCAAGTAGTAACCTAGAATACTGTCTAACACTCGATGGCTGCTCTGTCAAGTCCTCGTCGTCAGTTAGGAACCTGGGTGTGCTCTGATACCAATCTTTCATTTGAAAGCCACGTTTCTAACATCTGTAAAACTGCATTCTACCATCTTAAAAATATATCTAAATTACGGCACATCCTTTCGATGCAAAATGCTGTGAACTCTGGAACAATCTTCCTAGCATTGTTCGGGAAGCAGACACACTCTGTCAGTTTAAATCTAGACTAAAAACGCATCTCTTTACTATGGCTTACACATAAAACATTATCAATTTCTATTATTCAAATCAGTAAATGATTGTTAGGCTGCATTAACTAGGTCAGCCGGAACCGAACACTTCCCATAACACCTGATGTACTCGTTACATCATAAGAAGAATGGCATCTACGCTAATGTTAGTCTCTCTTTTTTTTCTAATTTACCTAATATGAATTAAGACCTGCAATGTTGCCAGAATTATATTCATACACTGTTTGTTCGTCGGCCAGAGGAGAACTGGCCCCCCGACTGAGCCTGGTTTCTCCCAAGGTTTTTTTCTCCATTCTGACCCTGAAGGAGTTTTGGTTCCTTGCCACCGTTGCCTCTGGCTTTTGGCTTGCTCAGTTGGGGACACCTAAATTTCATCTATATTACCGATCTGTCCGCATTGACACCATATGATACTTGAAATTAGCTGGATAACATCACCATTTCACCAGAACGGCTGCACAAATTCTGTTGCATTATTTTCCTGTTAACAATGTGAAGCTGCTTTGAAACAATTGGACTTGTTGGGTCTTGCAGGAACAGCAGTGACTGACCTTCCCTGCCGGGAGCCCTGACTCCCACTCCAACTTAGGAGTGATCCAGTGAGCTCAGGCAGGCGCTGGAAGGGCCAGCATCCCTGGCGTGTTGGTAGGGATCCCAATTTGTCGGTCAGTTCCGACGTACGTTGAACGTGACCGACTGAAAGGGAACATCTCGGTTACGATGCAACCCTCGTTCCTGAAGGAGGGAACGGAGACGTACGTCCCATCGCCAGGTGCTGTGCTTCAGCTGAAGGTGAACAGGAAACACTTCCCATAACACCTGATGTACTCGTTACATCATAAGAAGAATGGCATCTACGCTAATGTTAGTCTCTCTGTTTATCCCGAGGTTTACTGCAGTCTGCCGGATTCCGGGCCGTATCCAGATCAGATGGTGGACCAGCGCCTGGACATGACCAATGCATCCCTGAAATGTCTGCAGAGAGCATGTCAAATAAACTCCCCCCCCATAAATGCTGCATCGACACAACATCTATCTTAAAAAAAAACTAATCCATAAAAACATAAAACATAAAAACTACCTTGGCTGCTCAGTTGAAAAAGCGATATGCGTATTTCCGCTCAGATTTATACCCGCGTTATGGCGGAGCGGGGACCGCATGCCAATGATTATTAGCTCGTTTGTAAACACTCGAAGTAGATTGGTCTCCGAAAATAGATCCCAATTCGTCGTTCACTTCCGACGTATGTCTCCGCTCCTCCTTCAGGAAACGAGGGTTACATACGTAATCGAGATGTTTTCTTCCATTCCATATAGTAATCTGTTTCATTTTTCGATTTCGTAAGGTGCAATGTTGGGAATATGCGTACCAATGCATCCAACCACATTGGAAATCCTAAAGGAAATTCTAATTATTAGGTTTCTTCCAGAGGTTGCAAAAATATATCAAGTGAACATCATTTAAACTGATTTCTACACCACTGACCTGCAATCCTGTGAAACTCCTCTTTGAGGCTCTCATGGGTTTGTGCCCAGGAAACCACACAAACATATTCAGAAAGAGCTCACGTGAGAGTGAGGCAAACTTTCCTTACCTCTCTGCATACAGCGGCCTTACTAATATGCTCTGAATCCCTGATATTATATAGAAAACTATCATTAAAACATGGCACTGCTCAAATAAATATGCATGTGGATATAGCAAAAAAAAAAATCCTCTCCTGACATGAATGTAACTCTGTAATTTCCAGCCAAAATATCTAAAGATTCTTAAATCAATGTGCATTTTCTAGGCCTACATAAGAAAAATTACAGAAGTATTTAGTCTTGTTTCCTGAAAAAAATAAAAAATAAAATAAAAGCAAGTTTAAGTGCATTTTTCTTATTTTGCAAATTATCTGCCAATAGGGTAAGACAAAATACTCACTATGAAAAGCATTTGTGCAGCATGAATGAATGAATGAAGTATTTAAACACCGCTAATGCTTTAAAAGGTTAGGTTCACAGAGTAAGTTACCCTGGTAACTGACTCGGAGTATAAGTTACCTCTCTTTCAGAAACGGGCTTGACTTACCCTGCTTTCTCTGGTTTGACATACCACAGATTCTGAAACAGTTGTTTCTCTGTTCAAAGGATACAATGATCCTTTGACCAGTTCCTGTTACAGCAGAAGTAACAAAGCAGTGACTGGGTACATTGTAAATAATGGTGTGAAATATCAGTCTTTAAAGGGATACTCCACCCAAATAATGAAAATACTCTAATTTTTTACATACCTTTGTGCCATCCCAGACTTTCTTTCTTCACACAAACAAAGATTTTTAAGAAAATAATCCATCTCTGTGAGTCCATATATAAGCAGATTGTAACCCATGTGTGAATGGCAGTTAGTCAAAAGCGATAAATAGCTAATAGTTATCTATTTCACTGGGGTGGATGGAGGTAAACGGCCAGTAGTGACCATAGGTATGTATACGTAGATGCCTCATTCGTCCGCTCCAGGCACATCGACGCACCGCCATCTTAGAAAAGCCAACACATGTCAACACTTCAGATGCTGTCATCACTCGCATTAAAAAAAAAAAAAAACAAAAAGCATCTCTCTGTAAAACCCGACACAATTTAATTCTCAAGACATGGGATAAACTTTCACATGTGAGAATTAGTTGGTTTGTGTTTTAATAGTCTATATGTTTTAACTCAATATTAAAGTTTTTAACTACAGTTAGGCTACTTTTTAATGTGGTGTTAGCTAACGCTTTGTTCATGTATTGTGTTAGTTTAGCTATTATAATGTTTGCATCTACACAAAAACACGTAACATTTGTTAGTTAATAACAGGATTCGTGGTTCTTGAATTTCAGACAGTATTCGAGGACTGGATAGTATGTGAAAATGATTTTTGAGAATTTAAGCTTTCAAATGATACCTAGTTTATGATGATTAAATATGGTTTGAAATGAATAAAATAATCTTCATCAGTCTATTGCAGATATAGATATTCATACATGCATGCGTAGGCCTATAACTACAGTTGCAGAGACAAAGGCAATGTCAAAGTGTTGACTTGGTGTGAAATGTCAACGTAACTGAAATATACAAAGTCGGTCAGTCCCGCCCAGAGAGTGCAGCACTTACAGGCCACACCCTAGTCCTAACTTCAAGTGTTGACTTGGGGTGAACTGTCAGCGTAACTGAAACGTCCAATCGTGTTATGGGGGCACAAAGCCGGTCAATCCCCGCCCAGAGTGCTGCACCAGAGCTAGGAACCACTACGACAAAAAGGCCAATTCACCACAGATTTCATCTATTAAAATAATTAGATCTGAGAACTAGTTTTGCTTTTACCTATTTTTCTAAATAATTGTTTGTCTTTTTGGAAACTTAGGTGTGGTCTGTGTCCCACCCACCCACCTTACAGGCCACACCCTAGTCCTAACTCCAAGTGTTGACTGTAATCGCGGCAGCGCGACCGCCAAGTGACGCGCGTCAGAGGGAATCACTCAGAGCAGCAACAACCATGTGATCTCTGTCTTGGAGGATGAAGTTCGGAGGGCACCAAGCGTGTGGACGCCAGGAAAGCTGCTGGGCCGGATGGTATTTCAGGTCGTGTTCTGCGGTCCTGTGCTGATCAGCTCGCTGGGTTGTTTACATCTATCTTTAATGAGTCCCTCGCTACATCTGTGGTCCCCACCTCCTTCAAAAAATCCACCATCATCCCTGTCCCTAAGAACAGTAAACCCTCTTGCCTAAATGACTATCGTCCAGTGGCTCTCACGTCTATATTCATGAAAGTCTTTGAGAGAGACATTAAAAACACCATTTGCTCCTTCATTCCTGACACTTTGGACCCTCTTCAGTTTGCCTATCGTCCCAATAGATCGACTGAAGATGCCATCTCTCATGTCCTCCACTCCTCCCTCACTCACATCGACAGCAAAAGTGGGAACTACGCAAGGCTGCTATTTATTGACTATAGCTCAGCCTACACCAAACGCTGCAAAGGTAGAGCTACTAAAATCATCAAGGACTCTAATCACCCTGCAAACCCTCATTTCACGCTGCTGCCATCTGGTAAGCGCTTCCAAGCCTGCTGCCAAAACTGAGAGACTCAGGAGGAGCTTCTTCCCCAGGCCATCAGACTCCTGAACTCAGTCACTTAACATCACGTGACCATCGATATACTGACATTGCACTGCACTTTCTGTTCTCGTTGTTACTGTGTAACAACCTGTTATAAACCTGTTTGCACATTATACTTCTTTGTACATTTGTTAACCACATATTTATAAGTTTACAGTTTACTCACTGCACAGTTTACTTCACTTATTTTATTCCACTTCATTATTTTTACTTTTTTCTACTTGACTTGATTTATTTATAACTCTACAGATACACACATATATATATATATATATATATATATATATATATATATATATATATATATATATATATATATATATATATATATATATATATATATATAGTGCTTTTTTATTCTATTCCTATTATAATTTCCTCCTTGTGTTTTTAACTGTGAATTTGCACTGTCCATGGAGCGGACCTGTTTACATTTCACTGCCAGTTGTATATTCTGTATATAACTGTGTATGTGACAAATAAAACTCTTGAATTTTGAATCTTGGGGTGAACTGCCAGCTGTACTAAAATATCCAACAGCGTTATGGGGGCACAATGCCGGGCAGTCCCGGCCAGAGTGCTACACCAGAGCTAGGAACCACTACGACAAAAAGGCCAATTCACCACAGATTTCATCTATTAAAATAATTAGATCTGGGAATTAGTTTTGCTTTTAGCTATTTTTTTTTATTTTTTTGTCTTTTTTGGTAACCTAGGGTGTGAACTAGTCTTAACTCCAAGTGTTGACTTGGGGTGAACTGCCAGCTTTACTAAAATATCCAACGGCGTTATGGGGGCACAAATCTGGGCAGTCCCGCCCAGAGTCCTACACCAGAGCTAGGAGCAAATACGACAAAAAGGCCAATTCACCACAGATTTCGTATTTTTAAATAAATACATCTGGGAATTAGTTTTGCTTTTAGCTATTTTTTTAAATAATTTTTTGTCTTTTTTGGTAACCTAGGGTGTGGCCTGTGTCCCACTCACCCACCTTACAGGCCACACCCTAGTCCTAACTCCAAGTGTTGACTTGGGGTGAACTGTCAGCATAACTGAAATATCCAGTCGCGTTATGGGGCACAAAGCCGGGCAGTCCCGCCCAGAGTGCTGCACCAGAGCTAGGAACCACTACGACAAAAAGGCCAATTCACCACAGATTTCACATTTCAATATTTCAATACTTCACCTGTAAGCACTAAGCTCCGTGTGATCAAGTGTCAGCGGCTGCCACGGGCGGCCAGACTAACAACCTCCCCATAGCTTACCTTGTACGGCTGATGTCTGCTTTAAACAAGTCAGAGTTGGCTGGGTTTTCAATTGAAGATGTTGATAATATCATCATATTCTTTTAGTTCACTTTCAAACGACAAAAGTGTTATGGCATCCTATCATCTTTGTCAAGACATGTTTCTTTCTTAAATGTGTCATAAATGGCAGTTTAGCCATTTTTTTATAACAAAAAAAGGGCGCTGTTGGAATCAAACTCCTGCCTGCTTGTCTTGTTCTTGTACAGATGCTCTTGTACTTTCCTCTTGCCTGAACTCCTCGTTGTGTAAATCTGTGTGGCCAAGAAAGCAAAATCCCACGATGTGATAACGGTTGAAGAAAAACCAACACATGTGCAAACAGTTTTTAGCGCTTGTGAATGTGATCCAAATACGCACGCAATGTCGAGAGACGATCTCTAAAGGGATTAGCGAGAGTTCTAAAGTTGATCAATTGTGATGTCACAGGTGCCATGGAAACTGAGCTCTGACTGTACACAGTCCGCCATGTGTATCTCCTTGCTAGAGCATATTAGGGTAAGAAATTGGTTCTTTCTAAAGCCACTAAAGTTATTCAGTCAAGAGCAGTGAGTGATTTTCTGTATTTGATTCTCATTAGCAGAATAGACAGCAGCAGGTACTGTACATTAAGATGCTGTCGCGTTAATACACAGATCTAATTTACATGCGATTTCTTTCCCAGTTGTTTACATTCACAGACACTATAGACTGTGTTCCTGTGAACGTTGTGTGGTTTAACCTTTTGTGTATTGACATTTTAAGGGCAATAAGATGCGAAAGAAAACTTAGTTTAGTACTTATGACACGCGCCTTGAGACAACAGGGGAATATTCCAGAAAGCAAGGTTATCTTACCGTCAAAATTCACTGACCTCTTGGTTGATTAAGCCAAACCTTGCTTACTTGAGGTATGCTGTTCCAAAAACTCCACGTGTCCGGAGTAAGTTCTCCAAAAAATGAATAAAGTAGCTGAACAAATAAAAGCAAAGAAGTGCGCATTAACACCTCGTACACAAACTCTCTCTCCATAGCATTAACATAATACAGCGAAAACACTAATTATGAATGACAATAAGCAAGCACATACACACCTTATGCCTTTTCGGGGGGTGCTAAACAAATTGTAAACTTTAAATCTGCTTAAACCCACTGTATGATGAACGATGAACCACGCGCTCTCACTCTTCCCGTATCGCTCCGTAAACTACAACACCTGTCAACATAAAAAGTCTGTAGCGAATCTAGCCCAAGGGAAATGGTGCGGGATTTATGCATGTGTTTAATTGTGTTACGATCAAACATACATAAATCGGCACAGAGGGGAATTTGGATATTAACAGTTAATTATAACGGATTATAACAATTATTAATATCTATGGCTTGATTCAGCTTGTAGAATTTTCTTTAAGTCTCGTGGAAATTGTTCATCATGATGGCGCGCGCGCACACGCGCGGCTTCTCTCTCCCGACGGACCGGTGTTTTTGTGTTTTTCGTTGTGTAAATCACAGTGTTTTTGTACGCCCTTGTCGCGTCCGCTCATCTGCAAACTCAGCTACAGACGTGAGTTTCTGCTCGAGGTTGGAAAAACTACAGTCTTCATTCCAAGCTCGGCGCTCGCTCAAGATCTGCGGGATCACGGCCTTCTCTGGGGCCTACCCCATCACCGCCCCCACTACTGCACCTCTCCCACAGTGGAGGCGCCACAAACGGGGTGAGAGGAAACAGAAGAGGGGGAAGCGCGGAGGTATCCGTGTCAGGCTAGCGGCTAAACCACACAAGCCGGCTATCCCCTCCATCATTCTCGCTAATGTACTCTCGTTGGACAATAAACTGGACGATCTTCGTCTTCTTTGCTCTACTCGGAAGACTGTAAGAGACTGTTGTGTTTTTGTGTTCACGGAAACATGGCTCAACAACAGCGTTCCGGACCACGCCATTCAGCTCGATCAGCGCACATGCCATCGGGCGGACAGAGTGCTCGTCGAGGGAGGTAAGACCCGCGGCGGCGGACTCTGTGTTTACACCAATGACGCGTGGTGCCGCGATGCTGTTGTGGTCTGCAAACACTGCTCACCCCTGGTGGAGTTTATGATTATTAAATGTTGGCCGTTTTATCTACCGCGGGAATATTCAGCTATTATACTTGTTGCTGTATACATCCCCCCCAGCTCCAACAACAACAGGAGTGAGGCACTAAATAATCTTTATAAACACATCAGTGATCAGCAGACAGCCCACCCAGATGCTTTTCTCATCTTGGCTGGAGATTTCAACCATGCAGACCTAAAGAGTGTGCTTCCAAAAATTCATCAACACATTGACTTCCCAACACGTGGTAAAAACACTCTGGACTTTGTGTACACTACACAGAGAGGAGCTTACAAAGCCCTTCCCCTCCCCCACCTGGGTGCTTCAGATCACATCACTGTTATGTTAATGCCAGCATACAGACCACTTGTGAAAGCCACCAAACCAGTCCAGAAGCAGATTCAAGTCTGGCCTGAAGGGTCATCAGAGGCTCTCCAAGACTGCTTCGACACCACTGACTGGGACATGTTTAAACAGGCTGCAACCTACCACAACACCACAGACATCCAGGAGTACTCTCAGACTGTTACTTCTTATATCACCAAGTGTATGGAGGATGTAACAGTCACAAAGACCATCACCGTCTGGCCCAACCAAAAACCGTGGCTGACAGGAAATGTCTACAGTCTCCTGAAGACGCGTAACGCTGCCTTCAGAGCTGGAGATGAGGTGGGCCTGAGGACAGCAAGGGCCAAACTGTCACGTGGCATCAGGAAGGCTAAGAGACAGTACTCCAGGAGGATAGCCCATCGTTTCAGCGACAGCAGAGACACAAGGAGCCTGTGGCAGGGTATTCAGACCATCACAGATTATAAGCCCCTGCACGGACATGTGACAGCTCACACCCCTGCTGAATGAGCTGAACACTTTCTTTGCTCGCTTTGAAGCTCACAACAGCACCACTGCACAGAAGTCACCTCCTCCTCCCGATGACCTGATGTTGTCACTGCCCAGGGACAGCGTGAGAAGATCCTCAGCAGGGTCAACGCACGCAAAGCTCCAGGTCCTGACAACATTCCTGGACGTATTGAGAGACTGTGCAGAGGAACTCACCGATGTCTTCACAGACATCTTCAACATCTCACTGAGTCAAGCTGTCGTCCCCACATGCTTCAAAGCAACCACCATCATTCCAGTCCCTAAGAAATCATCTCCATCCTGCTTCAACGACTACCGTCCAGTCGCACTTACCCCCATCCTTATGAAGTGCTTTGAGCGGCTAGTCATGCACCACATTAAGTCTGTCCTCCCCCCCTCCCTGGACCCCTACCAATTTGCATATCGGTCAAAACGCTGGACCGATGACGCCATCGCCACCACCGTCCATTCAGCACTCACTCACCTGGAAAATAAAGACACTTATGTCAGAATGCTGTTCATAGACTTTAGTTCAGCATTCAATACAATCATCCCTCTACAGCTCACTCAAAAACTGTCACAGCTGGGACTCAGCACATCGATGTGCAACTGGTTGCTGGACTTCCTGACGGGAAGACCTCAGGCAGTTCGGTCGGCAGTAACTCATCCAACTCCATCATCATGAACACTGGAGCCCCTCAGGGATGTGTGTTGAGCCCCCTCCTTTTCACTCTGCTGACACATGACTGCACACCCATACACAACAGCAATCTCTTCATCAAGTTTGCGGACGACACGACCGTAGTTGGTCTCATTAGCAACGATGATGAGACGAACTTCAGGAGCGAGGTGAGCCGCCTGGCCAGGTGGTGTGGCGACAACAATCTCTCTCTGAACGTGGAGAAGACGAAGGAGATTGTTGTTGACTTCAGGAGAATGCACCCAGCACGCTCCTCTGACCATCAACGGTGTGACCGTGGAAAGGGTGAGGAGCACCAAATTCCTGGGTGTGCATATCACAGAGGACCTCTCCTGGACCGCCAACTCCACAGCACTGACCAAGAAAGCACAGCAGCGACTCTACTTTCTCCGCAAGCTGAGAAGAGCTGGAGCCCCAGCCCCCATCATGCGCACCTTCTACAGAGGCACCATCGAGAGCATTCTGACCAGCTGCATCACTGTGTGGTACGGCGCCTGCAACGCATCCTGCCGTAAAGCACTTCAGCGCACCGTGAGAGCAGCTGAGAAGATCGTTGGTGTCTCTCTCCCACCCTCCAGGACATTTATAACTCCGCCTCTCCCGCAAAGCCCTCATCATTGCGAGAGACCCCACCCACCCATCGCACAGCCTCTTCAGTCTGCTGCCATCAGGAGGAGGCTTCGCAGTCTCCAAGCAAGGACCAGCAGACTGAAGGACAGCTTCATTCCCCTAGCTGTCAGGGCATTGAACTCCCTCCCGACTCTGCCGACCCTCCCCTCTTCTGCCCCACGCACCTGATCTTTTTTCTCTATAATTCACTTTATCCATCTTTTTTTTTATCTTTCTTCTGTTGTTGTCACTGTTAAACTTTGTTGTTATTGTTATTGTTTTGTTGTTGTCAGGCACCTAGGGTCTGAGAGTCATAGAATTTCAATTCTCTGTATGTATGTGTGACCGGTCTCTATTTGACTCTGCGTTGTGTTGTTGATTGATGAGACCGGGCAACAGGGAATTCACAGGCCGTATTTTATTTTGCACTGCTGCTCAAATAAAAAGAAAGAAATAATTAAACAGTGATCGCGTGGCCTTCTTCACATGCCTCTCTGCATCCGCCACCGCAAACTGCACGTGACTTTACAGATGCCACATATTGAACATATATGAAACATATTTTAAAAACATACATTTTACATAAATTTGAAACAATATCGAGAGAAACATGAAAGAAAAACATACCTGCTCAAATAAAAAGAAAGAAATAATTAAACAGTGATCGCGTGGCCTTCTTCACATGCCTGCCGATGGAAGGGGACATTTTAGCCACGGAGCTTTCTCTTTTCTTTTTTGACATTGATCACAACGAATTATTTACAAAAATACACACTGCAGGTTCATACAAACTTGATTCACATATTTACATAAGGTTTAAGAACATTTTGGAAGAAAACAACATTTCTATTTCGAGATACAAAACTCATGTCACACATAAATGCTGGAGCTTCTGTGCAACCCACCTCTCTGCATCATCCGCGCCACCGCGAACTGAGCGCTGGCAACCGGAAGCTCGTTCTTAAAGGAACCGCGTACAATTAATAATTGAAAATGGACATTACTAAATAAAATAAATTACTACCAAAATAATAAATGAAATGAAATAATGAAAGAATAGATTACAAAGTTCAAAATTAAATAATTATTAATAACAAAAGAAAGTGATTTTTGCGTGAAATTAAATCAACATAACACCCGTTACATATATGGCAGAATTGACAATAAAGCTGACTTTGACTTGACTTTGACTTGACTTTGACTTAATTCTAGAATTGAGTTCAAAGGACGGATCCGGTCCGTTTTGAATCTTGCAGGGCGGATCCGTTGGAGTCCGCGAAAGTTCAAATTTGGTTCCTTTGTGTGGTAATGTCCTTTGAAAATGGCACGCTGGCGGTCTGAGACTCGCACCAAGAAGAGTGGAAGAGAAGTGAGAGTAAGAGAGTAGAGAGAGTAAGAGAGCGAGCAACAAGAGAGTGCAACAGGAGAGTAAAAGCAAGAGAACGTAAGAGAGCCTGCAGGCCCTTTTGAAGGCCATCACGGGCACGCCTCTTTGTCGGAACAGCCAATCAGAGCGAAGGAACTAAGAAGCGGAAATCTCCCTTTGTCTTCGAGTCTCATCTCATTAACATGTTTATGGCCTTCTTAAGTTTGCAGACTTTTGGGTTTTGGCATAAAAGAAAGAGTTTGATGCATCATAGTACCACAAAATGCACATAGCCGGTCTACAAATTGAGAGACAAAGATTTCGAGACCAAGCATGGGGAGTTTAACTTATGAATTAAAGGAAAGGTGAGGATTGACGTTGTTCTTCATTAAGCATCTACTGACTATAAGTTTCTAACCTATCAAACACATCTAAAATGGTTATAACAAAAGCATGCATACATACAGGTAACACAGCACCTCTAAAATGAAAAATAACTAAGTTAAAAGTCACATAGCACATTTGGGTGTTCTTTGGTATGTGTGAGTGTGTGAGGATGGGGGGCTGTTTTATGAGAACGTCCTTTGGAATGCAGAGGAGAGAGGGATGAAGGAGGCTGGTTTGTGTTCTTTAGGGGTGTTAAACTGTCAGTCCGTAGACTCTATGGGGCCGGTCCTGTTGATTCACTTTTCATAATCAAAGCATTGGTCTGATCGATCATTTATGAGCACCGGCCCATACTCTACAAGTCCCTACTTATTAAGACAGATAAAGCAGACCTTAAACCTATTTAAACATACAGAAATGTCTAAAAATGTACACAAAAACAAATTATAAAATACAATGAAGTCTGTTACACTCCCACCAAATTATCAATGTTTTTCAAACATGCACAATTTTCACTTATAATACCCCTTGTGCATGTAAAGCAAAGTAAAGTCCTTTAAAGATTGGTTTACTCAGCTTCTAATAATAAGACCAACTTCTGAGCTGGTCTCTCTACCTTAGACACCTTGTTTACCCGTTCTCCTTTCTTGTTTAGCTTTTTGTCACCAAGTGCTATTGTGACTTTCCTTACTAGTCCATCTTGGCTAGTTACAGTGTCTATGATCCGTCCTAGTCTCCACTCATTTCTTGGAAGGGTCTCATCCGTATCCATGACCACATCACCAATTTAAAAGTTCCTTTTGGAGCATGCCAGCATTGTCTAGCAGCAATGTTGTGTAGATACTCTTTTTTCCATCTACTCCAAAACTGTTCAGTAAGATACTGTACCCGTCTCCATCTCTTTCTCCCATATATGTCTTCTCTTATGAACTTTCCTGGTGGTGGTAGGGCTGTAGTGGCTTTCATGGTAATCAGATGGTTCGGTGTGAGTGGTTCTAAGCTCTTGGGATCATTCAGGTTGTCCACTGTAAGGGAGCGACGGTTGACTATTGCTATGGCTTCAGAAACAAAGTGCGCAGTGAAGCATCATTGAGCCTGCCTGATGAGAGGGAGACTGTAGCATTAAGAACACTCCTTACAGTTTTGATTTGGCGCTCCCATACACCACCTGCATGACTGGAATGAGGGGAATTCATAACAATATCACACTGCTTATCTGCAAGAAACGCGTGATCCTTTCTGGATCAAGTTGCTGTAATGCGGAGTTCAGTTCGTTCTTTTCGCCCACAAAATTGGTACCTTGATCGCAATTGATCTGTCATACCGCACTTCGAATAGCAAAGCATCGTAGACTGTTGATGAACGCATCTGTCGACATATCTTCTAACATTTCTATATGAATGGCTCTTGAACAAAAGCAAGTTAGAAGCAGGCCATATCTTTTGTGCTGTTTTCTTCCTTCTTTAGTCATGAAAGGACCAAAGCAATCCATGCCGTAATACACAAATGGTGGGGAAGGCTCACGCGTTCTGTGGGGACACCACTCATCCACTGGCCTTCAACAGATTTTCTCAGCCTTCTACACGTTACACAGTTGCGAATGTAAGATGTAACCGCTCTGTTGATTCCAGGTATCCAATAGCCACAAGATCTGATTTCATTGATTGTGAAGTCCTTTCCTTGATGCTTTACACTTTCATGATAGTGTGCAATTATCAACTTTGTCACATGATGATCTTTAGGAAGGATCAGTGGATGCTTGAAGGAGTGAGTGCATGATGAGTGGCTTAATCTTCCTCCCACCTTGATCATACCATCCGTATCGATGAAGGCGCCCAGGTCATGAAGTTTTTTATTAATAATAATAATAATAATAATAATAATAATAATATGTTTATTTTATATAGCGCCTTTCAAGAACCCAATGTCGCTTCACAATGGAGTACAAAAGTACAATCAGTGGGTGTACAACAAATAACTACAGATAGACAACAACAATGCCATAAAATCAAAAGAACATTAATACAATAAGTGGTCATAAAGAAAAACATGGGAAGTGTGAGATAACATGAAGGAAGAGAAGGTGAGAGAAAGCAGATTACTTACTGAGCAAAAGATGAGTTTTAAGTTGGGACTTAAAAGTCTGTAGAGTAGGTGCGTTACGGATATTCAGGGGCAGCTTATTCCATAGTTTGGGGCCAGTAACACTAAAAGCCCTTCCACCCACAGTAGAGCATTTAACCTTGGGGATGACAAGCAGGTTTTCGCTGCTAGATCTGAGGGTCCGGGCAGGAACATATGGCTGACTAATTCAGTTAGGTATTTTGGTGCAGGGCCATGACTGGCTTTATAGACTAAAACCAAGAGTTTAAACTGGATACGACTGGCAACAGGAAGCCAGTGAAGTTGGTTGAGGATGGGAGTGATGTGTGCTGATTTTTTATTAAATGTTAGGGCTCGAGCAGCAGAGTTTTGCACCAATTGGAGACGGTGTATTGATTTAGTAGGTAAGCCGCTATATAAGGCGTTACAGTAGTCCAATCTAGAGGTCACAAAAGCATGAATAACAGTCTCAGCATCACTAAAGTTAAGGGAACGGCGGATATGAACTAAATTTCGCAAATGGAAAAAGCAAGATTTTACTGTCATACCAATATGTGATTCGAGGGATAATGTGGAGTCAAACAGTACTCCCAGATTTCGCACAGTTTTTGACGGTCTAATCTGGATGCCATCAATATCAATGAAAAAGTCATCATGTGTCAGATTTTTTGATTTAGGGCCAATCAACAGGATTTCTGTTTCATCAGTATTTAGCTTTAAGTTATCATTCATCCAGGTTTTAAGTTCCTGAAGGCAAGAGTTAACAGAAACTGGTAGACAAGCTGAGTTGGGTTTAACTGTGAAATTAATTTGAGTATCATCAGCATAACTATGAAAGTCCATGTTGTCTGATTATCTGACCAAGTGGTAACACATAGATGAGAAATAAGAGAGGACCAAGTACAGAACCTTGAGGCACACCATGAGAGATAGTAACGGTACCTGATCAATCCTTGCCTATCCTAACAAACTGCTGTCGATCTGATAAATATGAGATCAACCACTGAAGAGCAGCACCAGTGATGCCTATCGAAGATATTCGTGAAAGCAGCGTGGAGTGGCACACAGTGTCAAAGGCTGCACTGAGATCAAGCAGAACTAGGATACTGTGTGCACCAGAATCAGAAACCAGAAGGAGATCGTTAAGCACTTTTAAAAGTGCTGTTTCTGTACTGTGATTGGGGCGAAAACCTGATTGAAGTGGTTCAAAAAGATTATTTTGCTCTAGATACGATTGCAGTTGTGTTATATAACCTGCAGTTTTTATAACCTGGCAGTTGTTTTCCTTGACTCAGGACATCCATTTCTTTCTGATATACTTGCTTTTGCACTCCTTTTAGAATCAAGCATTTTGCATCCTCTTGTTCACTTACAGAAGCCGGTGAATTAGTTTTGTCTTTCCTAATCCGTCTCAGAAGGTGTGCAATGGCTTTGACAGCATTAGACCAAGATGAGAACTTAGACAAATGGTCTACAAGATCTTTACTTTCAGTGGTTTCTGTTTGAAATGTCTGCACTTTCCTTACTTCTGGATCTCCTACTGGAAGTTCGGTACAACATTTGAGATCGCCATTTCTTTCTTCCACAGAAATGAGGGACCTGAGAACCAGTTGGATGAGAGCAATTATTAGTAAGGTGTGTTGATTTAGAAAGCAAAGAAATGCAAAGTCTCAGTGGAGATGACAGATATAATGCAGTGACTGAACATAATCCGATCGATAACGACAAGCAGAAAATACTTTACATCAAACATTAGGACATAATATTTATGACTACTCACCAACATGTGGCACACGTGAACTGATGCCAAACATCGCCATGTGTTCTGAATGAGACTTCTTCAGCGCGATTTCATACCGATAGAATTCTTTTGTTGACGCCAAAGGTTTCCCATTGAAAGCAATGGAGTTCCCAGTTCGTCCATAGCGTGACGCCGAGGGGTACCGTCAGGGTTCCATGTAATAAATAATCGCAAACTCTATTAATTTAAATTGTCTCACATACCTAAACTAACATGACTAACGACGTTATGTGAGTCAATACATGGCATCGGATTATGAGGTAAAACTTTTGTCGCCTAAGTTAACGTATCACTTTAGTAGGCTATGTTTAAGAATTGTTGCCGTGAAAAACTATACCTATAATTATGCTAATTAAAATTATTATTAATGAAAACATTACATGAACTTACCTTAAAACATCTTTGCCCCTTTGTCCTTTCAAAATGACAGTTTGGGAGCGAATTTAAACGTCTTCAAGGCGCAAAGCTCGTGAAACAACCCAGTGCTGGGTCAAAACAACCAAAGCGTTGCGACCAGGGCCTGAAATAAATCTTTTTCGACCACCAGCCACAGTGACTTTTACCTGCCAGTGTTTTTGTTTTGTTTTTGCCTCACAGGGCTCGACATTAAGCCTGTTCACGTGCTGTCATTCACTTGTCTGAGTGAAACATTTGCTTGTCCGGATTTTTTTTTTTTTTTTTTGTGTGTTATTCATATTTAAATCTGCATATCTCTGATATTTTTACATTTTATAAAGGGCATTTTTTTCCATAATCTTATTAAATATAGGCTATGCTTTCAGCTTTCAGTTTATATTCTTAAATTTGATCTATAGGCCTACATTAAATTAGAATAAGATGCTATAGGGCTGTTACCAATCAAATTAAATAATTTACACTGAAAAATTACAACTGCATTAATTTTTTTATGAGAATGTTTTAATATACAAATAAGAAATGTTGGAAAGAATGTTTAAACATGAAACTTAAGCACCAGTAGGTGGCGGCAGGTGACCGTCTTAATGAGTGAATCATTGAGTCGATTCGTTGAAACGGGCTGATTCATTCAAGAACGAGGCAGTCGTTACGAATAGGTTATTGAATCTTTGATTCAACCGATTCATTCAAAACGCTGAATCATTCAGTAACACTGTTTCTGTGAGATGCGTTATGGTTCTGCTGTGATCTTTGTTTGGAACTATTTTCGCTGCTGAACTAGAACAAAAGCAGTAAATACTGCATCTAAAATGTAAGTGACTTAATGTTAATTAATTGTTTATGGAACTGTCATATGAAATCCGTGTCATTTTTAAATCGTGATGGTAGACTATTCAGGAAAACAGCACTCTTGTGTGATGTCGCTTAACTGTATCACATGTTATAAATATAAAAACTCCACAGTTTGTAATTTTAACCGCTTATGTTAACTGAGTTTCTTTGTGTGAGAGGCGTCAGCATCTGAGTCCACAGATATAACGTTAGACCACAGACCGAAATAGACCTACCGCAGCTCCTGTGTAAACAAATCACACGGTTGTGTCAGTGGCTGATTTAGTCACGTAGACAGGTCCTGGTAACGTTAGCTGTTATTTACAGCGTTCAGGAACCGTTAAACAGAAATAAATTAATATTATTATTACTGGTGAAGTTACCGGGTGGTCGGGTGTTAATTTCAGGCCCTGGTTGACCCAGCAGGTTTAACCCAACAACTGGAAATGTTAAGCTAACGTAGACTAACCATGTTCCGTACACTTTTCGCTATTCACCACACGCCAACGACCACACCTCCGTTGTTGAGAGTCAGACAAGCTTGTTTGTGTGATCATTCCCTGGGTGAATACCCATTGGACAGTCCACATTTTGATTGATGTCTTTTGGACCAATAGAATTGAGAAAAGTGGGAAAAGTACCGCCTCCGCACGTGTACGGAAGATGATGAGCATTAACGTGTTCTGTACAGAGCACATAAATGATTTCAGCGTCGAAAATGGACATTCAATGGATCAATTTTGAGCTGTTTATTAAATTAAATATTATCATTAAAACTGTTATATTTTAATCATGCATCATTCACTTCAAATGATTTTGTAATTAAATGTATAAACTCTTAGATGTCAATTGATGTATGAAATCTTCTTAAATATGTGTGAATAACCTATCATTGTGTTTAAGTTAATGTTAACGATAAATAATGTTTTTTTTTTTTTTTTTTTTTTTTTTTATGAAAAGTTGGTGTTAAAGAAAAATGTAATCATTTATGTTTGAGTTCACACAGAAGTCAACATCTGTCTCTGCCACACAAAAACACCTTCTTAACAGGGGTCACGGGACTCCTAGTTTGGAGACTCTCCGGGCCTTAGGTGTCAGATGGGGCTGATTGAATCACACATCTATCTCATTAAAATGTATATCGACCACACCTCACATTCTCATGCACGATCGTAAAACCCCCCACCACGCACAGCAGGATTCAGTCACTCTGACCCTTGAACACAAACACTAATGGGAAAAGTACGGGACATTGAGGGGTATAAGGGCTAGGGCCATCCTTTGGTTCCTCAGTTCACACTTGGTACAGACACTGACGGTTGTACTGAGTGTGGCTCTTCTTGCAAGAATAAAAGCTTTATAAAGACCATTGGTAAGGCTTTGTCTCTTATTCAGTGAAGCAGCTGTTTTGCCATCACAATTTGGTGTCAGAACCGGGATTCCTTGGACAAGCCTTCTGGACCTGGAGGGTGCCAGTGACCTGAAATCCTGACTCAAGTCAGCCCTACCCTGTTAGATTCAGGACGAGGACCGACGCCACAGGCCCAGGAGAGTCCGACCACTGGAATCAGAGAAAACGAACCCGGAAATGGCAACAAAACGCTCCTGGTAAGAGACAAACCTAAAAATTTTGGGAAGAATTTTAAATAAGAATTTGGGTTTAATTGAATTTAAAAATTCATTGTAAAGGATAAAACCATAGGGGAAATCTGAGTTCTGTGGTCAGCATGATTAAGATATTCTGGGAGAATTGAAATCACAAGAGTGATCAAGAAATTTCGGAGAATTGAAATCACATAGAGGACGCTTGAGTAAGCGTATGTATTGAGTAAAGAATTAGTAAAATATCATGATTTCCCAAAAGAGAGGAACACTTAGTAGTACAAGGTTGAAAATGGTGAAATTATCAATCCAGGAATGGAGTGACAAAACAGAGGGTTGTGTTAAGAAACGTGTGTGGAATTGTGAGAAAACAATTAATTGTTGGGTGGAAGAGGCAGATAAAAGAGAGAGGAGAATGTTGAAAAAGAAAAGAAAAGTGAAGAAAAGGCGACTACTGCGCTCCACAGAATGAGATTACTATAACTAACACATCTTATGCTTGTGCTTGTGCTTTCCACATGAAACACCGCCGAGTTACACAATCTATCCCAATGCGAAGCTCCAAGGCCTGAAAGTGGACCCCGACCTCGACTGCTCTCCGTTTCCGCCGAACCAGCCAATTCAACCAGCCAGAACAACTACAGCCCCCCGGCAGAGAGAAGAGGACGACGCACACCTGAACAGACAACGGAAGGAGGCGTGCGATTAACTGAGGAGCGCAAGATGGCTGAAACCTTCCGGGGCGAAACACCGCCACCCGAAAGGAGAAAGAGACTAGCGATCCGGAAGACGAAACTAAGAAAAGAAGGTGCACGATCT
Source organism: Paracanthobrama guichenoti (assembly GCA_018749465.1). NCBI lineage: Eukaryota > Metazoa > Chordata > Actinopteri > Cypriniformes > Gobionidae > Paracanthobrama > Paracanthobrama guichenoti. The sequence goes on along the minus strand of JAGHMJ010006375.1, from coordinate 18,549 downwards.
TATGATGTAACGTTACGATCCATCACGCGTGCACGGGCCAGAGTCAGAAGGGGACTTCGATCTGAATCCTGATACCCTCTCAGAAAGCGACGAGGAGGAGGAAGAATTCGAGATGCCCTGCCCGGAGAAAAGAAAGAACTGGGACAGAACTGCGGAAGAAGAGCAGGTGAACATCACAGCACCTATGGTGGAAGTTATGGGAATAAATTCTATAGAATTAGTGTTCCGCCCATGGAACTTACCCGACATGAAAGAGGCAATGGCCCACCTGCCGAATCCCGACGACGCAGGGGACCGTTTCGCCACCGAACTGATGACATTCTGCCAAGAGTTCAGCCCGACAGTAAATGAACTGAAAAGACTCATGATGACCAAGCTGGGAGGAATGAACTGGCACAAGATCAACGCAGAATTACCAGGAACAGATCACAGACGAGGTCACATCACCTGGCAACATGCTTCGAACGATGGATATCGAGCAGCTGTGACGGGCCTGGCTGAGGCTGTGAGAAAAGCATTTCCAGCACGCATTGACATGTCTAGAGTGAGCCACTGCCGTCAAGAACCAGGTGAGAGTGTTCAAACTTATTATGAGCGGCTCTATACCGTGTTTTGCAAGCACAGCGGGCTGACTGAACCAACAGATCGTGGTAACAGACCAACCACGTGGGAAAGTCATTTGGCGACTAGCCTTTTGAATGGACTGAGACCGGAGATTTCCCAAGCAGTGAAACACAGCTATGTTGAATGGACTGAAGGACGAGTAAGCACCATCATAAAACACGCAGAAGACGAGCTGAGGTCAAGGAAAGAAAGACCAAGACAAAAAGAATTGCAGCTTGCTGCGCCGCAGACACCGCAAAGATTTAACTCTCAGCGCTGGCGCGCGCGCATAAAATGGACGATTCGGCTGGAACAAAAGGGGACAACAATCAGACATGAAAGGCTGTTTTCTATGTGAAGACGAGAATCATACCATGCGTGAGTGCACGAAGTGTCGAAGGTGCAGAAAAGATGGACATTGGGCATACAACTGCCCTGAAAATCGGAAGGCGGACTGACATATTGAAAGCGGAGAGCAGGAGGGGATCGGGTGGACCACGGCCGAGGATGCAACGATCGCCGCAAAGGGAAGTACACATTTACTAATATCAAACACACACACATACACGCATCCACACAGATACACATGCACTGATAATGCAAATGGTTTCATGTCTTCTGTTCTTTTGCAGCAACATGGAGACAGGCTGCGTCCAGTGGGGTATTTCTCTGGCAAATTAGATCCAGTTGCAGCAGGACTGCCGCACTGTCTAAGAGCGGTGGCAGCTGCTGAGCAGGCTGTAATGGCCTCTAGAGAATTTGTGGGGTATTCTGACATGACATTAATGGTCCCGCATGCGGTGTCAATGATTCTGCAGGAACAGAAGACATCACATTTGTCAACAGCACAATGGCTGAGGTATCACACAATTTTGCTAGATATGCCAAATATCACAGTAAAACGTTGCACAGTGCTGAACCCGCCACTCTTCTTCCGACGGAGGAGGATGGGGAGGAACATCAGTGTGTTTAACTGCACTTGAGCAGGTGTGCACCCGCGTCCTGACCTTTTAGACACACCTCTTGAAAACTGTGACAATGTCCTCTTTGTGGATGGCTCTGCTTACAGAGACGCACAAACAGGTTTGAACAAAGTGGGTTATGCGGTAACCACTGAGTTTGACACTTTGGCCTCTGGCACATTGCCACACAATTATTCAGCTCAAGCGGCGGAGCTCAGTAGCCCTGACAGAAGCATGTAAGCTTATGGAGGGTAAAAGTGTAACGATTTACACAGATTCACGATACGCGTTCGGGGTTATGCGCATGATTTTGGGGCACTGTGGAAACACAGGAAATTTTTGAAATCTGATGGACGTCCAATTTTGAATGCTTCTCTTGTGTCTACCCTTCTAGACGCAATTCTATTGCCAAAACAACTTGCTATCTGTAAATGCGCAGCGCATACTAACAACAAAGATTTCATTTCAACAGGAAACGCAAGAGCAGACGTGGCTGCGAAAGCTGCAGCAGCACAGCAGTCAAAGGAACCAGACTGTATTCTATTATCTGAAACTAACACAAATGCTTTGACTTCCCTACAGAGTATGCAGGCGTTCACCACAGTAGCGGAGAAACACCTGTGGAAACGTTGTGGCTGCAAACTTGAGAATGATGTGTGGATGAGCGTGGACGGCAAGCCTTGTTTACCCCGACATTTTTTCTCTCATTATGTTAAATGCCTCCATGGGCGAGACCATGGAGGCAAAGGGGCTATGGTACAGCAGATGAAAGACATGTGCTTCACAAAGGGTTTTACAGTGGTTGCTGAGAATTTTTGCAATAGATGCGTAATTTGTAACACACACAATGTGGCAAGGGGAGTAAAAATGCCCTTAGCATCTCATCCACCTTCAAGGGAACCCTTCGAATACCTTATGATGGATTTTATTGAGTTGAATCCGTGTGAGGGCAAGAAATACTGCTTGGTGATGGTTGACATGTGGTCAAAGTGGATTGAAGTTTTCCCCACCGCCAAACAGGACGCAGCAGCAGTGGCCAAAGCCCTGCTGACTGAAATAATTCCCAGATGGGGAATTCCAAGAAAGATAAGTTCAGACAATGGAACACACTTTGTGAACGAGGCAATAAAACAAGTGGGTCAGTTTTTGGGAATAGATATGAGAACACATTGCAGTTACCACGCCGCTTCAGGCGGGGCAGTGGAACGTGAGAATTCAACCATAAAAAACTAATTGGCAAAATGTTGTGAGGACACTGGACTCACATGGGTGAAGGCCCTACCAATTGTGTTAATGTACATGAGAATGAGAAAAAGACCCAAAGCAAATTTAAGCCCGTTTGAAATCGTCTTTGGAAGACCGCCTTTTATGGGCATGGAAGGGGGTAAACAACAGCTTCCATCCACAGATTTGTGCGAGCACAATATGTTGAATTACTGCAAGGAAATGTCTTCTCTGTTGTCTGATGTCTGTGTGCAGGTGAAAGCTGCTCAGGGGAAACTGGCTGAGACTCCCTTGCACAACATCAAGCCAGGAGATTACATGGTGATAAGGGACCTGAGGAGGGAAGAGCTGGAAGGCGAAAAGGTGGCTAGGACCTTTTGTCGTGCTGCTGACGACACCCACCATGTGAAGGTTGCTGAGAGCGACGTGGGTGCATGCAAGCCATTGCAGAAAGGTCCCAGCAGTGATCGGGAGGAGGAGCCAAGAGAAGAGAAGCAGGAGGCACACGTCTGTGCGAGCAGAGATCAAATATAAACATCATTTGCTGTCATCATCTCAGGAGCAGAGACACTGGCACAACGTGGTACTGAGTCAACCAGCTTTTCAAAAGAAAACGCATCAAAGACTTCCTCACACGTTCTGGCAGTACAACTGTGCGATCCATTTAGCCAACTGTAAAGAATGAAGCAAGTGAGATCGTGGCACCGGTTTTCAAAGGTAATCGCATGCCTACTGACTGTATTCAGCTTGGTGATGAGTAAACCAGCGCCACAACCAGTGAAACCACCTGTTATACCAGCCTTCAAACCTGACATTCCCAGCTGGGATGAAACAGCGTGGATGGGAAATGAAGGAGTAGATAAAGGAGGAGCAAAACCAGAAGTGGACAAGGCAATGACAAAATGCCAAGGGAACAAAGCTTGCACTCTGGCACTGCTGCAGAAACAGGAACTGGAGATAAACACCAGCTGCTGGCTTTGTCTACAGATGTCTCACGCCTGGAAGAAAGTACCATTGACTGTTGCAACAATAAATGAAACTGACTGTCTGATCCCACAGCAGATGACGGAAGTGCTTAGAGCTGCAGCGGACATCGAGCAAGGGAAGATTCCAACAAAACACCCAACATATACCTGCAAGAGAACACAACGGTACGACCACACAGACATGTTGATTCCACCATTGAGAGTAATGCACGTTCAAGGAGATGTGTGCGTGTGCTCACAGAGACTGAAGCTGAACGTGAACACAGGGTGGTCTAAATGCAGAGTCAGAATTGACAAGAATTCGACAACAGGGAACTGCACAGCAGTGATAGGTGGTATCACAACAGACTTTACCTGTCCATTTAGCAAACCAAATGACACTTCACCTGCGGCAGTTTGGGTTTGTGGCGACAGAGCATATCATTCCATGCCACAGAAAGACAGCTTTAATGAATGTGGGAACATCTGTGTATTTTCCGGGTAATGAACAGGGAGAAAAGACCAGACAGAAAAGAGATATTGGTTCTGAAATAGGGACATTGCCAAACCGATACAATGGTTATGTCTTGTCAGATCCATGGACAACACCAGGAGCAAATGTGGGTTGGTCTATTTTTCTGGGGGTGGGAACAGCAGTAACTATAAACAAAATTAATGGGTTAGCATGGAGTGTGTTGGCTTTAGCCAATAGCACTGAACATGCTATGACAATGGTGAATGAGGAAATGAGACAAATCAGAGATGCAGTTATTCAGAACAGACTGATTTTAGACATGTTAACAGCAGAAAAAGGGGAGTTTGCAAAATGTTGGGACTGTCATTTTGTTTTCACATTCCAGATTACAGCGACAACATCACAAATATCATAAACCATATGAGAGCAGCTGTAAGGGGACCTGAGAAAGCTGATGATTCATGGTTTGGGTGGACAACAAATCTGAGAGGTTTGGGATATTGGCTATGTTACACTGTGTTACCAATTTTTGCAATATTGGCACTAGTCTCGCTGTGTTTACCATGTATTTTTCAGTGCATTTCAAGCATAGTACAGAGAATGGTGAAGGCCAGTATGTCTCAGCAAATGGGTAAACTAACTGTTTATGACGATTACAATGAATGGATGAACGAATTTGATGAAATGTTTAGCGAGGAGACACCTAAAACAAATTAGGGAATTTTTATTTATTTTTTGATTTTATTTTGATTTTATTTTATTTCATCTGGGCAACATTTAAACGGAACTCAGATATCTAAATGTTTCTCTATTTACAAGTTTAAGAGAGTGATCATTTATACAAAAATCAGAGATGAAGAGTGTAAGTGTGATGAGTGACTTAAACTTGTTTTTGTTTATTATTATTACTACTTTATTTTTTTATTATTTTTATTATTATTATAATTTTTTTTAAAAATTATAATCACTACTATACATACACACTTTAAATTTTCTTGTGAGTTATCAAAGAATGATAAAAGGAGGAATTGTTAAAGAAAGATTTAATCATTTATGTTTGAGTTCACACAGAAGTCAACATCTATCTCTGCCACACAAAAACACCTTCTTAACAGGGGATCCGGGCCGTATCCAGATCAGATGATGGACCTGCGCCTGGACATGACCAACGCATCCCTGAAATGTCTGCAGAGAGCATGTCAAATAAACTCCCCCCGTAAATGCCGCATCGACACGACATCCTCATTAAACCCGTCTTCGGCGTGATGACTCCAATCTTTCGAATAATCTTACAAATATCTATTTGCCTAATATGAATTAAGACCTGCTATGTTGCCAGAATTATAATCATACACTGTTCGTTGGCCAGAGGAGAACTGGCACCCCGACTGAGCCTGGTTTCTCCCAAGGTTTTTTTCTCCATTCTGACCCTGAAGGAGTTTTGGTTCCTTGCCACCGTTGCCTCTGGCTTTTGGCTTGCTCAGTTGGGGACACCTAAATTTCATCTATATTACCGATCTGCCCGCATTGACACTATATGATACTTGAAATTAGCTTGATAACATCACCGTTTCACCAGAACGGCTGTACAAACTCTGTTGCATTATTTTCCTGGTAACATTGTGAAGCTGCTTTGAAACAATTGGACTTGTTAAAAGCGTTATATAAATAAAGGTGATTTGATTTTGATTTATGTCTGTCTGTCGAATATTTATATCGGTCGTCGATCGTCTGGTCGGATATATGTATGTATGTATGTCTGTCTGTCGGTCGGTCGGTCGAATATTTATATGTATGTATGTATGTATGATCGGTCGGATGTATGTATGTCTGTCTGTCGGTCGGTCGGATATTTATATATGTATGTATGTATATGTATGTCTGTCGATTGGTCGAATATATGTATGTATGTATGTCTGTCGGTCAGTTGGTCGGTTGGATATGTGTATTTATGTATATCTGTCGTCGGTCGGTCGGTTGGATATATATGTATGTATGTATGTATGTATGTCGATCGTATCGGTCGGTCGGATATATGTATGTATGTATGTCTGTTGGTCGGTTGGTCAGTCGGATATGTGTATTTATGTATGTCTGTCTGTCAGTTGGTTGGTCGGTCGGATATATGTATGTATGTCTGTCGGTCGGTTGGATATATATATGTATGTATGTCTGTCGGACGGTCGGATATATGTATGTATGTATGTCTGTCGGTCGGTCGGATATATATATGTATGTATGTATGTATGTCGGTCGGTCGGTCGGATATATGTATGTATGTATGTATGTCGATCGGTCGGTCAGTCGGATATATGTATGTATGTATGTCGGTCGTCGTCGGATATATGTATGTATGTATGTCGGTCGGTCGGATATATGTATGTATGTATGTCCGACATACATGCATATATCGGTCGGTCGGTCTGTCGGACGGATATATGTATGTATGTATGTATGTCGGTCGGATATATGTATGTATGTATGTTCGTTGATCGGTCGGATATGTATGTATGTATGTCTGTCGGTTGGTCGGTCGGTCGGTCGGTTGGTTATATGTGTATTTATGTATGTCTGTCGGATATATGTATGTCTGTCGGTCGGTCGGTCGGATATATATATATATGTATGTATGTCTGTCGGTCGGTCGGTCGGATATATGTATGTATGCATGTATGTATCTGTCAATCGGTCGGTCGGTCGGATATATACATGTATGTATGTCTGTCGGTCGGTCGGTCGGATATATGTATGTATGCATGTATGTATCTGTCAATCGGTCGGTCGGTCGGATATATATATGCATGTATGTATGTCGGTCGGTCGGATATGTGTATTAATGTATGTCTGTCGGTCGGATATATGTTTGTATGTATGTTTGTTTGCCTGTCTGTCGGTCGGATATATATATGTATGTATGTATATATGTATGTGTAGGGTGCTGCCTAACTATATTCCCAGCGTGGTGAGTAATTAATATGTTGTTTAAGTAAATTGATAGTTTCTGATGTGATACTAATATAGATCGCTATTTGCCATTAGCGCCTAAACGTCTAATATTATACGCTTGTGTTTTAATGTTTGTGTAGCTATTTACTGTGTTTTTACGTTGCTTGTTGAAATGTTAATGCAAAATATGTTACATTTAGTTGATAAAGTTTAATATGCGTTTGTGATGCAGAGAATGTTTGATGATGTAAATAATACTAAATACTAATTGTAGATTGTTTTTTGTTTTACAGTTTGACCACACACATATGTACCACATACACACAAATACTCAACAAAATCTAACTACAACAACGACCAAATGTGTACATTGTGAGTTCTGCACAAGAGGAATAAAGGACAAAATCAAAATCCAACTTAATGTTATCATTTCATCGGTAACAGCATGTATGTCGATCGGTCGGTCGGTCGGATATATGTATGTATGTATGTATCTGTCGATCGACCCTATAGAGAATGAGTGGCTGAACTCAAGAGAAGCGCCAACATGGATCTGGGAATCTGAAGGATCTGGAGAGATTCTGTATGGAGGAATGGTCTCTGGTCTCTGAAGTCATCAGGCATTATAAGAGAAAACTCAGAGCTGTTATCAAAAGGAGGTTGCAAACAGTATTTAATAAAAGGGTGCCAATAATTGTGGCCAGCGTGAAAAGCATTTATTTCATAATGTGATTTACCCCACACTTTCAATTCTTTTACTTTAATGAAAAGTTAGATTTTTTTTTTTTTTTTTTAATGAAAGATCAAAAGGATAAACAATGCAGATTTATTTTTACAGCCATCTTTGATCATATTTACCAGGGGTGCCAATAATTCTGACCACAACTGTATGCAAGAAGATATGTGTGTGTTAGAGAAAGACATAACAGAGTGTAAAATGAACAAACAACAGTGAATGTTAAGCTTATATGTAACACATTTAAAAATAATTTACTGTATAAATACAAATGTTTCTTTTCTTTTCGTGTAATATATTTTTTACTTTTCCCAGTCAATTTTTACCTACTGTCTGAATCTGTATTTACAGTAAAGCATTCAGCTAGAAAAACTGACATTATTGTATTATTGTACACAACAGAAAGCAGTTAGTGTCAACAGAACATAAAAAGCATGACATCTGTATATAACAAATGGTGAAAAAACATTTTGACCAGTGGCTCACACGATGACTAAAACATTTTTTTTTTTTTTTATCTTGGTGTCATTGGCCAATTTACTGAAACAATAACTAGGTTTTTAAGCATGAATTAAGTTGAGTTTTCGAATTATTTGTCTAAACTTATTATGCCATTTTATTGTTTTAATAACTGTCCTTGTGTCCTCTACAGAAGTCATAGCATAACATATGAATAGAACACACACACACACGCATTAGTTGCTTCCATGGCACTAGATAGATGGATGTACTGCATATTATTATTGCAGATAGATAGATAGATAGATTAGATAGATAGATAGATAGAGATAGATAGATAGATAGATAGATAGATAGATAGATAGATAGATAGATAGATAGATAGATAGATAGATAGATAGATAGATAGATAGATAGATAGATATGTGTGTAGGTTTTGCTGTGCGCATTCCTGTGAGTGTGTATGAGCCTTCAGTAGCCGCTCATGCAATGTTGTCATGACAACCGCTACACAACATTCACTTCAAGACGTTTACCTTATTATTATTATTATTATTATTATTATTATTATTATTATTATTTATTATTATTTCTTATCATATACCTTATAGAAAAGACGAGAGTCGTGTTTGTTTCTATTGAGCCTGATTTCTCAAAATGGTGTGCGTATCCTGGGTACCATGGCAACAGTGCGAGTTTATAGTAAACATGAGAGGGCTCGCACACTCACAGAAACGCGGGTCGAGCTCAGTATTTTGACTGAATAATACGGTTTCTTCCTCGCAAAACCTTAACATATGTCTTCTGAACACTTTCCACATATGCCACGCGTCTCACTTTATCATTGCGTGATACTTTTGTATCCTTTTCGTAAAGTTTTAGCTTGGTGGCCATTCGCTGCCGTTATATGGAGGAGCGTGCAGGACTTTTTTATTTTTATTTTTATTAATTATCTCTGCTTTTGAGGTTCGAAAAGATAGAAGGACACAGGGCATTGAAACAACAGCAGGGTGAGTAAAAGATGGCTTTATTTTATTTTGATCCCTTTAAGCATATACTCAGGAATTCTGGCGCCGTTGGGCCGCTGTTATGACGTCATGAGTGATCGATCGCGTGAGAATGCAGTGTCGAGAAGTGAATCTGCGACATCGTAGCGTTTGTGCCGCACCATCAGCGACATCAACGCTAGGTACAATTATATATCTATATGTATAGATAAAATTGTGTACATATGTTTGAGAAGCATATGGCATTTGGTAAGGGGGGCGTGTCTTTATACAATCTCCAAAAGCTACAAGCAATTTCTCTCGCATTATATTATATTAGTTGCTTCCATAGCACTCTATTGGCCTGTAGATCGCAGATTGTTGCATTGTTGATTGTGAGGGTGTTTGTTTGAAAATTGCTATATTGTCAGCTTATCTCTGATTTATAACTGTTTTATTATATATATTCTGTATATATTATGTTAGTTGTTTAGATATAGGCTAGACCGACAGACAGACAGACAGACAGACAGATAGATAGATAGATAGATAGATAGATAGATAGATAGATAGATAGATAGATAGATAGATAGATAGATAGATAGATAGATAGATAGATAGATAGATAGATAGATAGATAGAAAGTTATGCTTTTTGTCATAATGTTTAGTGTTTACAGTTGCAGATTGTCATTTGTTATAATGTCACATTCATTGCTGATTATTGTTATGCTTTTTTATTTTGTCACTTTGTTTAGCATTCGCTGCATCAGAGGGTGGGCTCCAGACTCCTCCAGAGATGAAGATTGAACCTTCCGGGAGAGTAATGTTGTTCGAGTCTAACCCAGAGCTGAAGGCCATGTTTTCCTGGAGAACTCTTCACCATGTCCCGAACACTCAAGGTTGGACTTCATATATTGTCAGATATATGTAATATGTATATGTATATGTCTGTCAGTCGGTCGGTCGGATATGTGTATGTATGTCTGTCGATCGGTCGGTTGGTCGGTCGGTCGGATATATGTATGTATGTATGTCTGTCGGTCGGTCGGTCGGATATATGTATGTATGTATGTCTGTTGGTCGGATATATGTATGTATGTATGTCTGTCGATCGGTCGGTCGGTCGGATATATGTATGTATGTATGTCTGTCGGTCGGATATATGTATGTATGTATGTATGTCGGTCGGTCGGATATATGTATGTATGTCTGTCTGTCGGTCGGATATATGTGTATGTATGTCTGTCTGTCGGATATGTATGTATGTATGTCGGTCGGTCGGTCGGTCGGATATATGTATGAATGTATGTTGGTCGATCGGTCAGGTAGGTAGACAGTTAGATAGATATTGTCCTTCCAAAGTGAAGGGGTGGTGGTGGGCATAGATAGACAGATAGGTGTGTGTGTAGGTAGGTAGGTATGTAGGCAGGTAGGTATGTTGGCAGGTAGGCAGACAGACAGATAATGTCCTTCCAAATGAAGGGGTGGTGGTGGGCGTAGATAGATAGATAGATAGATACTATAGATAGATAGATAGATAGGTGTGTAGGTAGGCAGGTGTGTAGGCAGGTAGGTGTGTAGGCAAGTAGGCAGACAGATAGATAGATATTGTCCTTCCAAAGTGAAGGGGTGGTGGTGGGCATAGATAGATAGATAGATAGATAGGTAGGCAGGTAGGTGTGTAGGCAGGTAGGCAAGCAGATAGATAGATATTGTCCTTCCAAAGTGAAGGGGTGGTGGTGGGTGTAGATAGATAGATAAACAGACAGAGAGATAGATAGGTCCCACTCTCTATCGCATCGCAAGCTGTGGAGCTTCCAGGTGGTCCTTCTCATGGTGGACACAGCATCTCATTCGCTGCATCAGAGGGTGGGCTAGAGTCCTCCAGAGATGAAGATTCAGCTGCGTTATATCCTTTCGGGAGAGTAATGTTGTTCGAGTCTAACCCAGAGCTGACGGCCATGCTTTCCTGGAGAACTCTTCACCATGTCCCGAACACTCAAGGTTGGATTTCATATATTGTCATAGATATGTAATATAGATATGTATATGTATATATGTCTGTTAGTTGGTCGGATATATGTATGTCTGTCGGTCGGTCGGTCAGATATATGTATGTATGTCTGTCTGTCGGTCGGTCAGATATATGTATGTATGTATGTCTGTCGGTCTGTCGGATATATGTATGTATGTCTGTCGGTCGGTCGGTCGGTCGGATATATGTATGTATGTCTGTCGGTCTGTCGGATATATGTATGTATGTATGTCTGTCGGTCTGTCGGATATATGTATGTATGTCTGTCGTCGGTCGGTCGGATATATGTATGTATGTATGTCTGTCGGTCGGTCGGATATATGTATGTATGTATGTCTGTCTGTCTGTCGGATATATGTATTTATGTATGTCGGTCGGTCGGTCGGTCGGATATATGTATGTATGTATGTTTGTCGGTCGGTCGGATATATGTATGTATGTATGTCTGTCTGACTGTCGGATATATGTATGTATGTATGTCGGTCGGTCGGTCGGATATATGTATGTATGTATGTCGGTCGGTCGGTCAGGTAGGCAGACAGTTAGATAGATATTGTCCTTCCAAAGTGAAGGGGTGGTGGTGGGCATAGATAGACAGATAGGTGTGTGTGTAGGTAGGTAGGTATGTAGGCAGGTAGGTGTGTTGGCAGGTAGGCAGACAGACAGATAATGTCCTTCCAAATGAAGGGGTGGTGGTGGGCGTAGATAGATAGATAGATAGATAGATAGGTGTGTAGGTAGGCAGGTGTGTAGGCAGGTAGGTGTGTAGGCAAGTAGGTAGACAGACAGATATTGTCCTTCCAAAGTGAAGGGGTGGTGGTGGGCATAGATAGATAGATAGATAGATAGATAGATAGATAGATAGATAGATAGATAGATAGATAGATAGATAGATAGATAGATAGATAGATAGATAGATAGATAGGTAGGTGTGTAGGCAGGTAGGCAGACAGTTAGATAGATATTGTCCTTCCAAAGTGAAGGGTGGTGGTGGGTGTAGATAGATAGACAGATAGGTGTGTAGGTAGGTAGGTAGGTAGGTATGTAGGCAGGTAGGTGTGTAGACAGGTAGGCAAGCAGATAGATAGATATTGTCCTTCCAAAGTGAAGGGGGTGGTGGGTAGATAGATAGATAGATAGATAGATAGATAGATAGATAGATAGATAGATAGATAGATAGATAGATAGATAGATAGATAGATAGATAGATAGATAGATAGATAGGCAGGTAGGTGTGTAGGCAGGTAGGCAAGCAGATAGATAGATATTGTCCTTCCAAAGTGAAGGGTGGTGGTGGGTGTAGATAGATAGACAGATAGATAGATAGGTAGGTAGGTAGGTAGGTATGTAGGCAGGTAGGTGTGGTGTAGACAGGTAGGCAAGCAGATAGATAGATATTGTCCTTCCAAAGTGAAGGGGTGGTGGTGGGCATAGATAGATAGATAGATAGATAGATAGATAGATAGATAGATAGATAGATAGATAGATAGATAGATAGATAGATAGATAGATAGATAGATAGATAGATAGATAGATAGATAGGTAGGTGTGTAGGTAGGTAGGTTGGTATGTAGGCAGGTAGGTGTGTAGACAGGTAGGCAAGCAGATAGATAGATATTGTCCTTCCAAAGTGAAGGGGTGGTGGTGGGTATAGATAGATATGATAGATAGATAGATAGATAGATAGATAGATAGATAGATAGATAGATAGATAGATAGATAGATAGATAGATAGATAGATAGGTATATATAGTGTGTAGGCAGGTAGGCAAGCAGATAGATAGATATTGTCCTTCCAAAGTGAAGGGGTGGTGGTGGGTGTAGATAGATAGATAAACAGACAGAGAGATAGCCCCTCCCCCACTCTATCGCATCGCAAGCTGTGGAGCTTCCAGGTGGTCCTTCTCATGGTGGACACAGCATCTCATTCGCTGCATCAGAGGGTGGGCTAGAGTCCTCCAGAGATGAAGATTCAGCTGCGTTACCCCTTTCGGGGAGAGTAATGTTGTTCGAGTCTAACCCAGAGCTGACGGCCATGCTTTCCTGGAGAACTCTTCACCATGTCCCGAACACTCAAGGTTGGATTTCATATATTGTCATATATATGTAATATAGATATGTATATGTATATATGTCTGTTAGTTGGTCGGATATATGTATGTCTGTCGGTCGGTCGGTCAGATATATGTATGTCTGTCGGTCGGTCGGTCGGATATATGTATGTATGTATGTCTGTCTGTCTGTCGGATATATGTATGTATGTATGTATGTCTGTCGGTCGGTCGGATATATGTATGTATGTATGTCTGTCTGTCGGATATATGGATATATGTATGTATGTATGTTATGTCGGTCGGTCGGTCGGATATATGTATGTATGTATGTCTGTCGGTATATGTGTCGGATATATGTATGTATGTATGTCTGTCGGTCGGTCGGATATATGTATGTATGTATGTCTGTCTGTCGGTCAGTGTCGGATATATATATGTATATATGTCTGTCAAAGTCGGTCGGATATATGTATGTATGTATGTCTGTCGGATCGTAGGTATGTATGTATGTATGTATGTATGTATGTGTAGGTCGTCAGTCGGTCGGATATATGTATGTATGTATGTCTGTATGTCTGTAGAGATAGGATAGATATATGTATGTATGTCTGTCTGTAGATCGATAGATATGTATGTATATGATATGTATGTATGTATAGACAGATGTTCAAAAGGTCTGTCGGATATATGTATGTATGTATGTATGTCTGTCAGTCGGATATATGATATGTCCTTAAGTGTATGTGGTGGTGGGTCGGTCGGATATATGTATGTATGTATGTAGATGTCGGATAGATGTAGGTATGTATGCATGTCGGTCAGGTAGGTCAGATAGATAGATATTGTATGAAGGGGTGTGGTGTATAGATGTCAGATCGTGTGTGTGATATAGGTATGTATGTAGGCAGGTAGGTGTGTTGTCGGCAGGCAGACAGACAGAGGAGATAATGTCCTTCCAAATGAAGGGGTGGTGGTGGGTAGATAGATAGATAGATAGATAGATAGATAGTAGATAGATATAGATAGATAGTAGATAGATAGATAGATAGATAGTAGGATAGATAGATAGATAGATAGGTGTGTGTGTAGGTAGGTGTGTAGGCAGGTAGGTGTGTAGGCATGTAGGCAGACAGACAGATATTGTCCTTCCAAAGTGAATATGGTGGTGGGGCACAGATAGATAGATGATAGATAGAGATAGATAGATAGATAGATAGATATAGATAGATAGATAGATGATAGATAGATAGATAGATAGATAGATAGATAGATAGATAGATAGATAGTATGTAGGTAGGTGTGTAGGCAGGTAGGCAGACAGTTAGATAGATATTGTCCTTCCAAAGTGAAGGGGTGGTGGTGGGTGTAGATAGATAGACAGATAGGTGTGTAGGTAGGTAGGTAGGTATGTAGGCAGGTAGGTGTGTAGACAGGTAGGCAAGCAGATAGATAGATATTGTCCTTCCAAAGTGAAGGGGTGGTGGATGATAGATAGATAGATAGATAGATAGATAGATAGATAGATAGATAGATAGATAGATAGATAGATAGATAGATAGATAGATAGATAGATAGATAGATAGATAGATAGATAGGTAGGTGTGTAGGCAGGTAGGCAGACAGTTAGATAGATATTGTCCTTCCAAAGTGAAGGGGTGGTGGTGGGTGTAGATAGATAGACAGATAGTGTGTAGGATAGATATGTAGGCAGGTAGGTGTGTAGACAGGTAGGCAAGCAGATAGATAGATATTGTCCTTCCAAAGTGAAGGGGTGGTGGTGGGCATAGATAGACAGATAGGTGTGTGTGTAGGTAGGTAGGTATGTAGGCAGGTAGGTGTGTTGGCAGGTAGGCAGACAGACAGATATTGTCCTTCCAAAGTGAAGGGGTGGTGGTACAGATAGATAGATAGATAGATAGATAGATAGATAGATAGATAGATAGATAGATAGATAGATAGATAGATAGATAGATAGATAGATAGATAGATAGATAGATAGATAGATAGATAGATAGATAGGTGTGTAGGTAGGCAGGTGTGTAGGCAGGTAGGTGTAGGCAAGTAGGCAGACAGACAGATATTGTCCTTCCAAAGTGAAGGCAGATAGATAGATAGATAGATAGATAGATAGATAGATAGATAGATAGAGATAGATAGATAGATAGATAGATAGATAGATAGATAGATAGATAGATAGATAGATAGATAGATAGGTGTGTAGGCAGGTAGGCAGACAGTTAGATAGATATTGTCCTTCCAAAGTGAAGGGGTGGTGGTGGGTGTAGATAGATAGACAGATAGGTGTGTAGGTAGGTAGGTAGGTATGTAGGCAGGTAGGTGTGTAGACAGGTAGGCAAGCAGATAGATAGATATTGTCCTTCCAAAGTGAAGGGGTGGTGGTGGGCATAGATAGATAGATAGATAGATAGATAGATAGATAGATAGATAGATAGATAGATAGATAGATAGATAGATAGATAGATAGATAGATAGATAGATAGATAGGCAGGTAGGTGTGTAGGCAGGTAGGCAAGCAGATAGATAGATATTGTCCTTCCAAAGTGAAGGGGTGGTGGTGGGTGTAGATAGATAGATAAACAGACAGAGAGATAGATAGCCCCCTCCCCACTCTATCGCATCGCAAGCTGTGGAGCTTCCAGGTGGTCCTTCTCATGGTGGACACAGCATCTCATTCGCTGCATCAGAGGGTGGGCTAGAGTCCTCCAGAGATGAAGATTCAGCTGCGTTTACCCCTTTCGGGAGAGTAATGTTGTTCGAGTCTAACCCAGAGCTGACGGCCATGCTTTCCTGGAGAACTCTTCACCATGTCCCGAACACTCAAGGTTGGATTTCATATATTGTCATATATATGTAATATAGATATGTATATGTATATATGTCTGTTAGTTGGTCGGATATATGTATGTCTGTCGGTCGGTCGGTCAGATATATGTATGTCTGTCGGTCGGTCGGTCGGATATATGTATGTATGTCTGTCGGTCGGTCGGATATATGTATGTATGTCTGTCTGTCGGTCGGTCGGTCGGATATATGTATGTATGTCTGTCGGTCGGTCGGATATATGTATGTATGTATGTTTGTCGGTCGGTCGGATATATGTATGTATGTCGGTCGGTCGGTCGGATATATGTATGTATGTATGTCTGTCTGTCTGTCTGTCTGTCTGTCGGTCGGATATATGTATGTATGTATGTCTGTCGGTCGGTCGGATATATGTATGTATGTATGTCTGTCGGTCAGATATATGTATGTATGTATGTCTGTCGGTCGGATATATGTATGTATGTATGTCTGTCGGTCGGTCGGATATATGTAAGGTATGTATGTCTGTCGGAGATAGATATGTATGTATGTCTGTCGTCTGTCGGATATATGTATGTATGTGTGTCTGTCTGTCGGTCGGATATATGTATGTCTGTCTGTCGTCGGTCGGGATATATATGTATGTATGTTCTGTAGGTCGGGATATATGTGTGTCTGTCGGTCGGTCGGATATATGTATGTATGTAGTATGTCTGTCGGTCGGTCGGTCGGATGTGTGTGGCGTATGGTATGCGTGTCGGTCGTCGGATATATGTATGTATGTATGTCTGTTGTCGGTCGGATATATGTATGTATGGCGTCTGTCTGTCGGTCTGTCGGATATATGTATGTATGTCTGTCTGTCGGTCGGTCGGATATATGTATGTATGTATGTTCGTCGGTCGGTCGGATATAGATAATATGTATGTTCGTCTGATAGATATATGTATTTATGTATGTAGGTCGGTCGGTCGGTAGATATATGTATGTATGTATGTTTGTAGATGTCGGTCGGTCGGTTATATGTATGTATGTATGGTCTGTCTGTCTGTAGATATATATGTATGTATGTATGTAGGTCGGTCGGTCGGATATATGTAGGTATGTATGTCGGTGGTCGGTCAGGTAGGCAGACAGTTAGATAGATATTGTCCTTCCAAAGTGAAGGGGTGGTGGTGGGTGTAGATAGATAGACAGATAGGTGTGTGTAGTAGGTAGGTATGTAGGCAGGTAGGTGTGTAGGCAGGCAGGGCAGACAGACAGATAATGTCCTTCCAAAATGAAGATAGTGGCGTAGACAGATAGATAGATAGATAGATAGATAGATAGATAGATAGATAGATGATAGATAGATAGATAGATAGATAGATAGTAGATAGATAGGTGTGTAGGCAGGTAGGCAGACAGATAGACAGATATTGTCCTTCCAAAGTGAAGGGGTGGTGGTGGGTGTAGATAGATAGACAGATAGGGTGTAGGTAGGTAGGTAGGTATGTAGGCAGGTAGGTGTGTAGACAGGTAGGCAAGCAGATAGATAGATATTGTCCTTCCAAAGTGAAGGTGTGGTGGTGGTAGACAGATAGATAGGTGTAGTACAGATAGATAGATAGATAGATAGATAGATAGATAGATAGATAGATAGATAGATAGATAGATAGATAGATAGATAGATAGATAGATAGATAGGATAGATAGATAGATAGATAGATAGATAGATAGGCAGGTAGATAGGTGTAGGCAGGTAGGCAAGCAGATAGATAGATATTGTCCTTCCAAAGTGAAGGGGTGGTGGTGGGTGTAGATAGATAGATAAACAGACAGAGAGATAGATAGCCCCCCCCACCCCACCCCACTTCTATCGCATCGCAAGCTGTGGAGCTTCCAGGTGGTCCTTCTCATGGTGGACACAGCATCTCATTCGCTGCATCAGAGGGTGGGCTAGAGTCCTCCAGAGATGAAGATTCAGCGCGTTATTCTTTCGGGAGAGTAATGTTGTTCGAGTTCAACCCAGAGCTGACGCCATGCTTTCCTGGAGAACTCTTCACCATGTCCCGAACACTCAAGGTTGGATTTCATATATTGTCATATATATGTAATATAGATATGTATATGGTCGATATATATGTCTGTTAGTTGGTCGGATATATGTATGTCTGTCGGTCGGTCGGGTCGGTCAGATATATGTATGTATGTTCGTCTGGTCGGTCGGGTCAGATATATGTATGTATGTATGTATGTCTGTCTGGGTCTGTCGGATATATGTATGTATGTCTGTCGGC